>JXCR01136208.1:80767-110316 GCA_002079205.1 Phalaenopsis hybrid cultivar | reverse complement strand
GGGGGGGGCAAAAAATAAAAAATAAAAAATAAAAATGGGGCCACCGAAATACATGTTTGGGTGATGAGCGGTGGAGATCGGACACCGTATGCATTTCTGCATATGGTGTCCGTATGGAATAATTTTTCCTCACTCACACCAAATAATAATCCCACATGATCCATCTGTTTGTCATGACCCATTCATTCTATTTACTATTTGAGTCCCATATCTCACTTCGTTGGCTTAATAAAACCCACAGTGATTCATTTTCAGTTCATCATATTTATATGAGCAGCAGCCCTTTGTTTCAAAACAAAAGAAGTTCATTCATCGTGCACATAACATGGCTGACAGTATATCATTACAGTCGTATGTTTGTAAATGCTAAAATGCCCTTAAAAGAAGACGAGAAACAATCCAAATATAATTAGCTACAAATATGCACATGTACAAAACACATACCTTTGAATCAATTGAGCCCCATACACCAAGCTTTCAAACTAGAAGCCATAATCCACAGTGATTCATTTTCAGTTCATCATATTTATATGAGCAGCAGCCCTTTGTTTCAAAACAAAAGAAGTTCATTCTTCGTGCACATAACATGGCTGACAGTATATCATTACAGTGGTATGTTTGTAAATGCTAAAATGCCCTTAAAAGAAGACGAGAAACAATCCAAATATAATTAGCTACAAATATGCACATGTACAAAACACATACCTTTGAATCAATTGAGCCCCATACACCAAGCTTTCAAACTAGAAGCCATAAAACATCTAAACTTAGGAGCATAGCAAGATTTTAATGGGTGAATCGAAATTTTGAGCTCTTTGACCAATTGTTTTAGTTTGCCATGCCAAATGAGTAGTACGACATGCATGCAACCATTGCTCCAAATAATCGGCTCCACAAAAAAATGAAATCTTTAATCACACGAGTCAAATTATAAATGAACTTGAGAAGATAAAAGAAATCACATATCATTGCTCTCATGGATGCTAGCCTTCAGAGTTATGCAAACTCCAGATATTACCAAATTAATATATGAATAAATCAATATTTTGTCAAATAAATGCATAATATCTTCCCATTAAGCATTACATATAGAACCATGTGAATAAATAGAAATTGAGTGATATATATGTATGCACAACAACATACTAGATTTGAAGAAGTAAAATATGTCTTTCCATTAAGCATTTCTATGCCAAATTGCCAAGCAATAATAGAAAATTGCAAAGTAACTACAAGTGCAAAACCATGCCAAGCAACAAAAAAAATGTTGCAAAGCAATTGAAAATATTGTGCCTTAAAGAAACATCTGGTAAGTGTAAAAAATTATGCCTAAAATAAAATTTAAAGCACTTAATTAAATATCTCTTAAGCACAAACCTTTCTTTCAAAATTTAAATCATAAATTATTTTTAAAATTGGAAAAAGTGAAGTCTCCATATTCCTACTCCATGTTTTGAAGTAGATGAGATGAGTTTGAAAATCCGGAGCTCAAAAAATTCCAGGTTGACATAGTGAATTCCATGCAAAATTATCTGGCAAGTTGGTGTGGCATGAAACCGGTTTAAAACAATACTACAATACTAATATATCAGTGACGCGGGAGCTTACCGACCGCCATACTATAACGGCTATAGTACCGCGACCGCGTTACTATAGTCGCTAAAGTACCGCGGCCGCGTTACTGTAGCTGCTATAATAACCACGTACCCTTCTTTTCTTTTTAGCTTTCTCCTCTCTCCTTTTCACTCCATTCCATAACTGGTATCCTCCCTATTCATTGCCTACCTTATTTACACCTTCCACATCTATCCTAATTTCAAATTCCTTCATTTCCCATCACCCCTCATTTATTTCTTGCCTATTATTCTACTTGCCTAATCTATCTACTAACCCCCTCTTATTTGCATATGCTATGTGCTCGGGGGAGTTTTTTGGATGATTGCTGATTTCAACGACTGCCTTTGAGGTGTTCTTCCCCTCCGTGGGCTATATCCGAAGGTGAGAAGGTGCTCCGACTGTAACTAGTCCAAGGTAGTGACCGCCTCCAAGGGTCCGAGTGGTGCTCCGACTGTAGCTCGACCTTAATGAGACATTTATCTTTCCGTAGCCCCCTCTCCCATGCAATCCAACAGTCGCTAGCTTGTTGCCCTCCCTCCGGCTCACCTTCAACAGGTCGCGAGCCCTCCTACACACATTCCCACATGTTGTCTGCTAATTGTTCCCCTCCGACTAACCTCCAACATCCCACTGGTTGACCCCTGCGCCCTCCGACAGTCGTCTACTTGTTGCTCCCCTTCCCTTCAGTCAAACTGCCGTCCCTTCCTCTGTTTTCCCTACCATCTCTCCACCGCCACCAACATCCCCACATGCTAACGTCACTCTTATTGAAGTCTATGTGCTATGTCTTTATGTTTGTGTTGTTGTTTGGTCTCGTTATTTCATGTCGCAAGAGTCTTGTTTGTGCTCTCTTGAATTCAGTAATGATAATTGTGTTCTTTCGTGGTTGTTTGGGTCTTGTTCTCCGATATCAATCGGTGTATAACCCTAAACCGCATATCAATATATTAGTATATTGTCCATAATTAAAAACATCAAGATTCCGGATAATCGGTTGAGCCACCATGGCTGGCTAACATCATTGCTCCATCAAAATAAAATTGAATGCACAAAACATCCAACCATTGCTCGTTATAGACTCATAACAACTCAAAACGATCAGAAGACCAAAATAAAAAAAAAATATGCAACATCTGTATCTTAAAACAATCAACGTGCTAACTGTGAGGATAAGAGACATCCACAATTAGTTTGATCTAAATGAATTCCAAAACCACATCCATGGACCACAAGTACAAGTCCACACTTCAAATTCCACATTAGCACAACACAACTGTCCCAAAAATAAAAATTACAGTCTATTCAAATCAAAATTTATAGTTAAAAGTATCCTAAATGTTACTTTCCCAATCTCACATTGTTCATCGAATATAGTGTTTAATTTAAGATTCCACATTCAAGCTTTCCGACGCAAAAACTGTTAAATTCTCTACTTCAAGGATGTCAAACTAAAATTGCAAAGTAGTAATAAACGATTAGGCATATTTAAGAAAAATAAATGCAATATATGTCAATATTACTATATTACCTAGGAATCTTTTGATGATTTTTATGCCGCTCGAATCCAACATCTTGTGCATACTAAAACATTCAATGTTTTTGTTGAAATTAAACTTCTATAATGATTGAGTACAGGCATTGAATGCTGACTTAGAGATAACTGTTATTGGAACAGTAAATGTATCTTTTACCTTTTTAGAAAGAGTTTTAAATTTCATAATAGATATTTTCCACCGCTCCAAAATATCAAACTCCGTATCAGGACATTTAACAAAAGCTTCTTCTAAATATATCTTAAGATTGGGATGTCTGTGACGCTAGAAGACCACTTGAGTTAATGAACTCATACAAGCCACCCACCCAAATTATCAAATGAGATTGTACTTGAGATTGTTGTTCCAACATGAGAGGATGATGCTTCATGAGGTTTTTTTTTCCAACATGTTTATTAACGACATAATACAATTACATCTCTGAAAATTTATGTCTCATACTATCTTTCTTTTCATTTAGAATGTCATCCCCATATATTTGATGATAATAGTAGTTGATGACAAAGAATTTCATTCTAGGATCAATAATGCAAGCAATTGAGAATAATATGGAAGAATTATGTCATTACTTATCAAAATTTTTCTTTGTATTCTTTGACATATTCAAAATAAAATGATTATCAGAAAAACATTCCCCATCGAAAGTATTTTTTAAGAAGTACTAAATTTGGAAGAAGCCTATTTGCAGTGGGATAACTTGAACCTGAGAAAATCTCACTGATTCGATAAAAAAATGTGAAACGGTTCTATGACCTTATCAAAGTGATCATAATCTTCATTAGATGACAACCAAGCATAATTATGATCCCGTGCAACATATTTAGGGAAGACAAATTTGTAAAAAAAATGCAGACTCTAATGTTTTGTATGTAGAATTCCAACGTGTTGGGACATCAATGCATAATACTTTTGTTGTGGGATATTCCAATTTGCCTTACAATCTTACCAAATTTGTGTAATTGACTAGGGGATCATTTTATAAAGAGGATTGACTGTCTAACATTCTCAATAACCTTATTAATTTCTTTTAAACCTTCCCGCACCATTAAATTTAGAATATGTCCCATGATAAGAAAACCAGACATCCTACTAAACATTCTCTTGAGATTTCTAGTAGCATGTCATTCGATGATGCATTATCTAAAGTAATTGTACTTGTTTTATTTTGTAAATCCTACTGTAACAAACTTTCAGAAATAGCTTCAGAAATCACAAATCCACTATATGGAGGATCTAAGTCCTTAAAACCAATGATTCTAGAATGCAGCTTCCAATCAAAATTAATATAACGACAGTAAGACATATGTAGCCAATCATTTAGCTTAATGTCCAACAATCGCTATTAAGTGAGGCTCTCCCAACTGATTTTAATTTTTTTTGTTTTTTGAGTTTCACTTTCTCAGTTTCACGCACTTTAATACATTTTTTCTTGATTGCAAATCTGGAAATTTTACGACAATTAGGATTCATTGATTTTATCAAAAGATTGAATCATAGATGTTCAACTGTCATGAATGAGTGCTCATGAAAGATGATAATTTTAGCCACAATATTTTTTATGTTGCTATGATCATAAAATGATGAAACACATAAAATAGAAATAAAATTTTTTCAATATCCTCAGCTATTGGGTCAAAAAGTTTTTGTTTCTTCTCACTACCAACAATTCTATTGTATTGATTGCCCTTAAACTATCCGTTCATTTGAGATGTAGTGACAGTTTTTTATTTCACTTATGACTGAACCCAATAATTATACTTTCATTTATGTATAACATTTCCCTTTTCAGTGACTGATATTTTAGTGAAGTGTTGCCATATCTTTTAACCGTTGTATCGTAGTATTTTTTCCCTCCATGGAAGCTATTTCACGTACACTTATATTTTCGGTGGTTGCTACATCAACAACAACATTAGGTGCACTTGAACCACTGTTAGATTTGCTTTGAGATCCACTTGCCATTGACTCTAAAAATTTACAGCATTAAGTTAATAAATAGTATAAATGTAATGACAAAGTGAAAAATACGAGGCATGCTTTTTATATCTTTCCAATAAAACCCTAACTATACTTAATAGAAAGGACCCAAAAAATATTTACAACCTACAAATTTAAAAACATTTGAAGAAGCTTCATAATATTTCATAACAAAACATAAATAATTGATAAAAAAATTTTCAAACTGCAACATAAAGGACTCCATCCAGAATGAAATTGATGTCATAACATATTAATAACCTTTTCCTTACACAAGAAAAGTTAATGTGTCTCGATCTTATTCAAAAAAAAAAATGTCGTTTTTCATTCAACAGAGGAAATAGTTCCTAAACAGAGAAACAACAAGGCAAAATCGATATCCATCCGACTCCAACATCAGTATCAATATGTACTTGAATGTATTAAATGTCTATCAATTGATAATGTGAGGGCGTGTATAGAAAGAAAGCAATAAATATACAATTATCATTCCATTGAGTCAATAATAACGTGAGGATATACGCCTACTCGCACATACAAGCAAGTGGAGGCATCCCTAAATCTAGTGAATAACATGTCTTACAAATTGAAATTTAGCTTGCTATGCTTCAAAATGTTTGAGGGTGGTCCATCAAATTGAACTTTATATTGGACATTACTCAATATATCAAAAAATCATAGATAATGCTAACAACAACCACTCAGACATATCAAAAGATAAAGCTAATAACCACCACTCAAACATATCAAATAAAAATGTTTAACACCATTGTCCAATATATCTAGGAATCATAGAACATTGTAACACTGAAAATCATCATGCGTGGTGTAATCATTAGAACCATGCACATAACATATGCATATTGTAGCAGATTTAAGTGTTATTCATGTAAAAATAGAAATTTAGCTATTAAATATGTAAATACATAAGAATTATATGGCATGTATGTAAATGCCCCTTGATATTTTTAATCCTGCATGGTCTCATGTAGCCGACAAGCCTAGCCAGCCTCTTTCTTTGAGCATATTACTAAACTAAAAGAGAAATAACAAACTTTATGTGCTATATATATATAAAGAAAAGTTTACATACATGCCACACAATTCCTATGTAATTAATTACATATCTATCACCTAAACTTTAATTTTTATATGCATATATGCCAACTTACCTATACATGAAAAAGTTTATTTAGTTGGCAAACAGGATTTAGGAATCTCTAGGATAACATATGCTGCTTTAGTTGTTTGATAGGATTTTGCATAAATGCTCTATAAATCCTGCTTAAAACCTGCTGCTAAACAGTGAAACAACCCCTAATCCTCGATGCTTAATGCTTGGGAAAGAACTACACATCAAAAGACAAAAAAACCTGCACTGTGAATAGAAACTAAAAAAAGTTGATCACTCAGAAAAAAAATCACTGTGGCTAAGAACTACACAATGTTGATAAAAAACTACAACGTCGCTTTCAAACTATTGATCACTTTGTCACAGAAAAAAGTTGATCACTTTCTCACAGAAAAAACTGCATTGAGAATAGAAACTCTACATTACTTTTCAAATAAAAAATTTTTTGATCACTGTGATTCTGTTAATCGTCATGAGGAAAGATAGATGAATATTATGAGTTAGGGTTACTAAGCCATAAATCACCTTCCGCACAAAAAAAAAAAAAAACCCACATGATATCATTATCGACGCGTCTAACGCTGAAACACCCACAACATGTTAGAGAGGCAGAGAGTGAGATGCCATAGGGACGAGACAGTCGACAAAGTCACAGAGAACGAGAGAGAGGAAGAGACGGCCAATGTTACGGTATTGGGAAGAGGCAAAGAGAGAGCGAGAGATGGAATGAGAGAAAGTCAGGGCTTTGGGCGAAGCTGGGGAAGAGAAATAGCGAATAAAATTTTGGAAATATAGGATTTTACATTTCATGAATTGCAATCCACCGTCCGATCATTTATCATCGATTAATTTCCAACTTCGATCCGATTTTGAGCCGAGGTCGGATCAAAATTGGATTGAAATAAATTCAATTTTTTTATTTGGCTTGTAGCTTAGTTTAAATATTTAGAGCCACTTTCAATCTGAGCTAAGTTTTGATTCGATTTTCGAGCGATTTATGATCTTCGAGCTAATTTCACAGCCCTAATTGGAAGGACATGTTGAACTATTTTTAACGATCGTGACCATGGTGGTAAGGTATCGATCATGCTATCCTTAAATGTTCTATGTAGTGACCAGTTATGTCTGGAATTTGCACCTTTGTCCAACTATCCTCTATCATCATCAAAATCAATCCCACCGACATCTCTCTACTGGCTAACACCTATAACCTTGGACTCCGCAGAAGGTAAGCGAACTATGTGCTTTTCATTCTTGGTGAATGAGTTGGTGTTCTCATTCCCTTCATGCTGTATCTTGCTGTCAAACTATTATGGTCTCCCTAACAAGATGTAAGAGACATCCATGGGCACCAACTCACACCACACTTGATCCTGCAGCTGTTTCTCAATAAAAAACTCTACGATTCAACTCTTGTAAATGCTGATTCTCTTCTTTTTCTTCAATCACATCAGGAAGTATGATTGGTAATGCCTTTGAATCATGAGACTCAACTTGCCCACATTTTATGTAGATGCCACATTCTTATTGCTACTTTCATCGATGATGAGACTGCGTGTCTTTACTTTCACACTGTACCGGATGTAGAATATGTTGTGGCAAAGCCGTTGCTCCCTCGAAGTCTCAATCTGAAGGACTTGTCGAACCACAAACATCTCGCCCTCTTCGGTGGAAGTTGGTTCTAACTTTTTTCTTCAGGTACTTCCTACTCGTGCACCTCCTCCATTGCATCCTGTTCAGTGAATGATGCAAATTGACTCATTGGACAACTGAAGTAATGTGTCCATAACCATGCCATCTGAAGTATTTTTTGCCTGGGACTGTATTGTGGGTGCTGCTCTTCTCAAATTATTTCTCACTCTGGACAACTCTATCATTCTCTTGACCTGATTTCTCAACTCCTATAGGTGTGCTCCTATTGATGTCTACTGTAATGAGTGATTATCTGAATGGTAGTGGGTTTCTGCTATGCTTTTGCTGTCTCTCCCCATTTAGTGCTAAGGTCCAAAGAACAATAAGGATGCAGCTGAACCACGTTGCCGATGGTGGCCTTCAGGCCTCTCAAGTATCTGGCGATCGTGTGCTCCACTGACTCGGTCATATCACATTTTAGCTTAAGCCACATAAACTCCATTGTGCTACACTGATAGGTTCTTTTGTTGCAGGTGGTGGAGTCTCAAGAAAAGATCCCGATGGTAGTGTGGGCTAGGTACTGTTGCTGCAACTCCCCTTCATCTTCTCCCATGTAGTAATCTTACTCTTTCCTTCTCTATTTCTCTCCTTCAAGTTCTCCCACCCAATGAGACACTCTTCTTCAGCCTTATAACAACAAGCTTCACTTTCCTGTCATCTGACACATCCTTGTATTTAAAAACCCTCTCGACAGTCTTTAGCTACACTATGAAGTCATCTTGATTCATTCTTCCCTCGAACTTTGGTATATCCACTTTCACTCCTAAGTCTTGTATTCTCCGACAGACATTTCATCTCTCGATCTCCTCTACTATTGAATCACAAAGAGACGTGCCCCGTCTTCTTCTCCATTAGAATCACCCCTATGGATGAAATTTAGGTGTTCCACCTTCTCTCCTTGTCGGATCTCGCGACCTCGTTCAATGGTGGCCTCTTAATGAGCTCTTTCCTCAATTTCATAAAGCCGTTGTAGCACTCGGATTGATGATCTCTTTCCTCAATTTCGTCAAGCTGTTGTAGAGCTCAGTGGCGTTGCCGTTGTACCTCTTCCATGGTAAGCTCTTGATAAGCTTCCAACAATTGTCTCCTCAATGACATGATTATGTTTGAGTGTGGGTCGGTGGAAATGTGGAATAGGGGGTTGGGTGGAAAAGAAAAAAAAATTTGGGTTGATTTTAAAAATCAGCAAAGGAGAATGATTTTGGGTGGAGATTGGGTTGGTTATTGGTGGATTTGGGCAATTCTACGATAGAATTAGGGTTAGGTTAGCTCTGATACCAAATAATATCAGAGTTACCCCAAATGAATAGACAAACAAATTATTATTACCACCTAAAAGGCTATAGGTGGTTTCAACCCCCACAAAAATGAGAACAACGACAACCGACACAATACTAAACTTAATTAGACGTGTATCCCGAAGGAGGTGGGCAGTTATGCATGTTTAGAAGGTTGTTAGGATGGTCATAGCTAGCTATGGGTATGGAGGATGTATGGAAGGTTGGCTGTGACAAAAGAGGTTGCAGGAGGGTGGTTGCAGTGGGAGGATGCTTGGGTGAGGAAAGTGGTAGGGGGATGGCCAGAAGGGAAGGTGGTTGGTGTTGATAATTAGGCAAGCTTCCAGATGATGGCTGGAAGAAGGGGCGCTGGTTGAAGGATGGTCTACGACTGGAGAATAGGGTGGTGTGTTAGGAAGGGGCCTTGATGAAAGGCGACTGCAAGAAGACAACAACTATGGCTGTCTGGAGGCTGCAGTAGGGAGAGGAGGTGCGGCGGAAGGGGGGGATGCGGAGGGCAGTAGAATCAAATATAATGAATATCTAGAAACAAGGGAGAATTGGTTGACAGCTGTCCCAATGGAAAACACAATGAAAACTAACCCTAAAATATGAGAATGAATATATATTAATATGATAACTAGGAGTGACCCAATGTGACCGGTCGACTCCACAACCACAAATATACTTGGACCGGTTCGGTCCAGGTACAAAGCGGAATCCTACTTCCGTTGCGGGAGACATCCCATGTCAATGAGTTCTTTGCATGCTTATATTACTTGACTCAGGCTGTTTTATTTTTAATTAAGGGTCTGTTTGGGGCAGCTGTTGATTATTTATAATTTGTTGATAAGTAAATTATTCTGATAATTTAATAATCTGCAGATTATCATAATAAACTAACATGTTGTTTGGGGGAGCTTATTCAGAATAGCTTATTGCCAGCTATTGCTGGATAAATGACCATTTTGCTAATATTTGGTGAAACTGTTTGCAACAATATTGTATGAGAGAAATAATATTAATGAAAAATAATACATGTAAGTTATAGGTTTACATAGATAAACAAACCTGGAGGCGGGTGAGAGAAACACTGCGTTCTATTCTTAGTTTTATAGGAAAAAAAAAGGCTGTCATGTGCACTCCCTTCCCATCCCGCAATTACAAATGTGAAACACATGTTGAAATCATACACTGCCATTAAGTTTGGGATAGTTGTGCCGCTCCGACCAATATACACAACCTTTTCATGGCTTGGTAGTCGGGCATCTACGTGCATACCGTCGATTGCTCCAATGCAGTTTTATTCTTCACAGTTAGCAACTCAACACATTATGAAGTTAAAGTAATGAACTAATAAAACTTACCTTGAAATATGACATGTAACGAAGATTATTTGCAATTTGTTCAGGAATAGTTGCGAACGATTGATCCGCTGGCTTAATGTTTTGTGCTGCTAAGCTCACAAGTGCTTATTTACTTTTGGAGAAGTATCGACTAATTGTTTCTGAGGAATGTTGAAATCACTCCATAGCTCCTCTAACTGATTCGTTTTGTAAGAGAATATATAATGTTATAGCCAACACATCTCTAGTGGTCGTTCTAGAAGAACTTTGTAGACCGTGTTTAAGACATAAATCTTGAAGAAGATCCATAAAAATGGGCGCTGTCATTCGAAAAATGTTGCTGAACCTTATCGGATGTCTAGTAAACATATCACCCACCCATATGTCCCCAACATAGGAGGACGTCATGGTGACATCCGTTCAATGCTGGAGCGGTAGTATTCCAACCATAATATCGCAATTGCTGCAGCCCTTGTCATTTTTATACGACGTTCTTGCTGTGGATCCATCCTGAAATGATAAATGTATTAGGGTGAAATAATTTATGGAGAAGTTAATGAAATAGTAAAAAAGACTACAAAGCATCAGAAAATGAATTGCATAAATTGTTCAGGAGATTAAATAAAACTGTTGAGATAAAAATACATAAGAGAAAAATCTAATGACAGCTTAATATAAAATAGACTCATTTTTCTACTAAAACTCGCAAATATTCAATGCGCAACTCAGGTCGCAGCGCCATGAACATTTGCCTACGAGTAATATCCTCAAGTTTTTTAACAAATTTTGCCTGAAAGCGCATATCGACAACTACTTCTGGAA
This sequence comes from Phalaenopsis hybrid cultivar, assembly GCA_002079205.1. Taxonomy (NCBI): domain Eukaryota; kingdom Viridiplantae; phylum Streptophyta; class Magnoliopsida; order Asparagales; family Orchidaceae; genus Phalaenopsis; species Phalaenopsis hybrid cultivar. The sequence continues at coordinate 98,900 of JXCR01136208.1, read as the reverse complement.
TAATATCCAAAATGACAATGCAGTCTAAGATGGTGCTGTCAGGGGGAGTAGCACAAGGCTGAGCTGCAAAAGTAACATTTAGTTGATCGAATGAGTTTTTCATGAAAGTGTCATTCTATTTCTTCCTCCTGCCGAGCCTGGGCCTCTTGGACGATGAACTGGACTCCTCCATCTACTTTTGGTTAATACTAGGTCCTTCTTCATTAGTTATAACCTGTTTAGGTGACAATTCATCTGACATTCCAGTAAACCCCAATTCGCTTGGGTTGAATGCATGCTTTCCCGTCGCGACAATCCTTTTAAACATTACGTCCAGTTTTTCTTCGAACTCCGACTCAATTCCGCACTGTTTCTATTTTTTGGCTGTTTGCATGACCTGTATCATTGTATGGAAGGAGAGAGATTTAGTCACAAAACTGAAAAAATAAGAGAATGTACAAAATGAGAGTGTAGTGAGTATCTTTAATAAACTAACCCACCATTTATCTGGAGCATCAATTGTTCGTTTAACGGGATCCCAACCCAACCCGGTGGATCCACGTTTTAGCTCCTTCCAAATTTTTCACTCCTTCAATTGATCCAAATCAACTGACTCCAAATATACTACCACAATTTTGAGAAGTCTGCTAACAACAACCTTAGATAAAAATAAAACCTCTTCTCTGCTCCCTTCTTTATGAAGATTTTTTAAATGGTGAAATACATGAAAGAGTTTAGCTCAGACCACACCCTTAGATCCACCCCATTGCGGCAGAGTTTAACTCATACATTAGCTCATATCAAGTGCACACCAATAGAAAATCAGGGAGTAGAAGAAGACATACCTCATTTGAGGCGAGAATGAGCAGAAGTAAGATCGGGGAGGGGCGAGATTGGCGATTTTCATGACAAGTGTTTACCTTGGTTTCGGGTGAGGAAGAAGAAGGTAGATCGGGAAGGCGAGAGCAAGGGAGATCAGAGAAGGGTAGAGTAGGAAATCTCCACCCTAATGCCCTGCGCAGAGGCAGGATGCGGGAGGCCTCCCGCTTCACACTCTTTACAATTTCCCACTCAGTGTTTCAGAGCGGCACCAATAAGCTGACCAATGCATTTTTGAAACACTGCGCCGCCATTTTCAAAATGCTGCTGCAGCCTAATCAGCTGCCCCAAATGCAGCCTAAATCATGTTATCTATAATCTTGGTTTCTTGTTGAATTATTAGATTTAAAGGGTGGTGCAGCTGTCAAGTTGTCTCTATTATATTTTGACGGTTCTAAATTAAATCTTGAATACCAGCACTCTTATAGTGTGGGTGGTAAGAAGGTTGAGTACGCAAACCTTCTTCGAAACCCTATATTAGCTTGGAGCTCTATTCACTGGATTCACCCTTGTTATAAGTGGCACTTACTAATAAGTGGAGGAAAAAAAAAATCCTGATTACTAATTTACAATACTAGTAGAAATTGACCTTAACTTATTCTACAGGCTGCTTTTCAATTTTATCTGCCACAGAACTTGTACCTGGAGATATTGTTGAAGTTGGAGGTAAATTTGTTTTTTTTCCCTTTCATGACAGCAAAATTGTAAGCTGCACTTATAATTTACTTGGTTTCTAAAAGTTCTTTGGTATTGGATAGTGGGCTGCAAGGTACCTGCTGATATGAGAATGATTGAAATGCTTAGTAATCAGTTGCGTGTTGATCAAGCGATTCTCACTGGTACGTGATTTTGTCTTGCGTTCGTAAATATTAAATCATTGATCAGTTTTAGGGGGTTGCAAGTAGGATTTTGCCTTAGATGGATTCGCCCTATCCCTGGATTTAGTAAATCTCGATTTAAGCCTAAGCAAAGGCAAAATTTGGGACCCTCAATTCAAAAATTCATAAATCCATGGAATTCTTGCATTTTTGCGTTTGGCTGGATGGATTTAAAAAAATTGGTGATAAATCCCATTAGAAGGCGCTAGAAAACACCCCCTTAGCTTTTCATTTTGCAACTGTTTTGTCTGGACTATATTTCCGTTCATTTTATGAGGGGAAGGGGGGTGCCTCAGCAGTTTTGCCTTTCGGGGTTTACACCAGGCAAACCCTTATAGGCGGCTTGGATATCATTTTGTCAACTTCTTCAATTTTGACTTTTGGAGAAATATTGCAAGTTTATTTTCTTAACTTGTTATGCTTTTAGAAAATTTATGATTATTTTCTTAATGTTGTGTCCATCGGGTTATTGCATAACTCTTATGTACTTATTTTTTATTCATCTGTTATTTTGTGTGCTTTTTTGGTTAGCTATATGCTCAACTTTTTCTATATGATAATAGGTGAGAGCTGTTCAGTGGCAAAGAACCTTGAATCTACTTCGGCCACAAATGCTGTCTATCAAGATAAAACAAACATACTCTTCTCTGTAAGATAGTACCATCCATCTTATCCACCACAATTTTATATTTGGAACTTTCTTCTCTGACTTGTTTGCTGTTGATAATTGTTTAACTTGATAAAACAGCTTACAATCAGCAGAAGATATATGTTGATTTTATACAATTAATCATAGTGTAGTGCTGTTTTGCATATTATTTGTATATTTTAAGGAATAGTAACAATTGAAGACTTATTTAATGCAAATTGAGGAATTACGAGCATCAAGAAAGACCTTGAACATCTAACGTAATTATTTTCATCTCCTCAAAGAAAGGTCATAACTAGTTGCATGCAAAGCTTCATTATAGCTATGGATTTCAGTTGAGTCCTCTCATATGTTACATCTTTGGTATTAAATTATTGGCAATTATAAATAATTCTTCATGCATGCAATATGACTGGTAGCCTAAAGAATTATTTAAATTCAAAATCACTCCAAGTATATTAACCTTCAACTACCCTTTTCTCTTATTCTATATTAAAACACAACTGAAAACCTTAAGGAAGCATCACTGTATATATGAAATCCTTCAATTTTAGGTGAAATTATCAATATTGGTGTCAAATGTTTCTTAATGTTTAAAAGGCTTTGCTCACTAATTCATATCAATCAAATTTAAGATAATTTATTGTCACTCTGGATAAATGCAGTGCAATCTCTGAAAATTCTTTTACAAATTTTCTATAAGAGCTTGCCAATCTAAGAAAATTTTGATCTTATCACTTTTTTTTTTCGGGTCCATTGATATATATTCACCACTTATCTAGAGTTCAGGGAAAATTTAATGTTGGTTTGAAAAATTGAGCTGAATGCCTGTTGGTAAAAATTCACAACTTTTGGACCCCATTATTCGTCAGTTTTTCTACCAATTGGTTCTTCTCCTCTTTTGATCTCAAAATTTTTGGGTTCATGGCTTTTGTTCGAAATTTAGCCCTAACATGTAGTAAAATTGATCCCCCACTCAATTAAATGTATCTTCCTCAACTCTTCCACCATTCAAAAAGGTTATCGGTATTTTGATCCTATCACCAATAAAATCTATGTTAGTGCTGGTATTTTTTGTTTTTGAAAATGTCTCCTTCTTCCCTAACCGTGTCTCAAATGAGGGGGAGCTTGATTTTTTTGGACACTATTCTTTTTTTGATTTCGCTAGACTTTTTTCATATTCCTAGAGCCATTGTTCTTGGAGCACCTTCGACCCCGCTGGATTACCATCAGCTTGGCTAACACCACCACCATCTGTCCTTGTCTATACTCATCGTACAAAACCCTTTGTTGAGACTCGCCCCAATGCCCCTGCCATCAAGCCCACTGCCTTGCTGCTGGTCTTTGAGTAGGCTCCGACTGACGTCCTAGGTACGATGTTCTCTCCACTTATGGAGTCGCTCCTGATTCGAGTGAAGATTTGAATCTCCCTATTGAGTTATGCAAATAGGTACAGTCACACACACTTCACCCCTTTTATCCCATGGTGAAATATGTCTCGTTCCACATCCTATCACCGTCCCTGTCGCTACGTTCATTCTTTCCTCAGCAACAATCTTTGTTGAGACTCACCCCAATGCCCCTATCATCGAGCCCACTGCCTTGCTGCTGGTCTTTGAGTAGGCTCCAACTGACGTCCTAGGTACGATGTTCTCTCTACTTATGGAGTCACTCTTGATTCGAGTGAAGATTTGAATCTCCCTATTGAGTTATGCAAGTAGGTACAATGACACACACTTCACCCCCTTTATCCCATAGTGAAATATGTCTCGTTCCACATCCTATCACCGTCCCTATCGCTGCTGCGTTCGTTCTTTCCTCAACAACAATCTTTCTCAGAGCCCTTAGGGTCTGAGCATCATTTAACTTGTCTCTCAGTTTGTTGAATCTGTTGTTTGATGTTTTTTTGTTTTGTTTGGTTATAATGATTCAATGAGCGTTTCAGTTGAAGATTAATTACATGTATGGGTTTTATGCAGCATTGATCATATCTGACTCCCAGGGTTACTTTGATGGGTATGGGATCGGAGCATGTCATTCTTCCTTGTTTTCACTTTCTGTATTCAATTATGGTTTATTCTTACTGGATCTCAAATTGGACTTATGCTTTAGTTCGATCAAATCAACATGTTTAATTGCAAATAAACTAAAAATAAAAGCTCCTCTAACTAAACGGAAGCACAAGGAAATATATAAATAGAAAATAGTAGGAAATAAATAAAATCCTAATATAACTTACTATTATTTTATTATATTTTTCAAACACAGGAATATTGCTTATATCACCAATTTTTTGAACTGCTTCTAATTTTTCAAAAATATTAATTCACCAGTTTCGTCCATTTGTTTACTTTCATATAATTAATAGAAGAAGAAACTGCACATTTTTTCCATTGAAGATGACAAAATACTTCCCTTTCACAATTAAAATAGACCCTCTTATCATTTGATAAATCAAATCTGACTTCTTCTTCCAATACTCATTAGTAGCATAATATCTAATTTACTAATTTAGACCCAAAATCTCATCAAACTTGGTCTGTGGCAGTAAAATCATTTCATATTAAAATGTTCTACTAGGTAACACAGAGTACTAACTAATATATAATCACAAGTGGCATAACATTTATACCGGGAGTAAAATGAACACGGTTGCAGATGCTATCTAGCAAAGATCAAACCAAACATGAAAGAATTTGATGCTCTGGAATAAGAAAATACTCTAGCAACCACATCTGAAATGTTAATAATATCTGTTACTATTTATGAAGTTTCTTTGACTTCTTGAGACAATACAATCAAAGCTCTATTTAGTTTTTTTTTTTTTTGCCACTAGAGCTTATTTTTTTGTTTTGAACTCCTCTGATAACGGAGTTAACCCAAACCACAAGAAATATAAATATTATTGCTGAATTCAAATAGGGTTACAATGATGACTCATTACAAAACATGAATTAGATGATAACTGTCATAAAAGGACACATTAGGGTGACCGTGAAGGGGGTGAGTGACTGTAGGATACCGGATAAGATTTTGACCTTGGGCTGCGACAACAGCATGATGACTGTTGAGGGAGTTGTAGCTGCTAGATGGAGACTTATCTTTGTCGTTTTATAAAGGCATGTTTTAAAAGCATATTGGTTTGAGTACCCATATGTGCTCAATTTTGTTGCCTCATACGATTATAATATATTTGATTGAGAGCTTTAATCATTAAAATTCATGTGTGGTCATTTACCCGGGTAGTAAGCTATTTTACAATATAGATGAATATGTAAATGATTAAAAAAAATTTCTTTTTGTATTAGAATTTTCATCTCATACATAATTGACGATTGGCCTCCTCGAATTGAACTCCCAAAAACTTCCTTTTTATACAATCTATATAAAATGCAAATACTCTAATATAAAATATTTTCTAGCTTATAATTTAATTATAAATTAATTTAACCTAAATTGGGCTTTCCATCTCAATTTTATTTCTCCTATAAGATTTAACACAAAACTATATTGAATTAAAATCCTAGGTTGGAGGGAAAAAAAATTGAATCTTTAATTTAATACTTAACCTTCTTCTCCTTCTTCCCCGCTTATTTTTTTTGCTCTTCCTTCCCTTTCCTCGTCCCTTTTTTTCCCCTCAACCTACTTGTTTCTACTTAATGTATGACTATGAGATAGAAAAATGAGACAAAAAATGCTTAAATTTAGTTAATATATTGATACCAAAGTTAACCCAAATCGCGACTCAAATGCGATACATTTTATTGCTAAATTTTAAAAACGAGTTCAATAATGACTTCTCACCAAAAATGGCACATAAAAAACAAGTACACATAAATAGTAAAACGAAACAACACACAAACAATAAAGAAACATTGAATGCAGAATTAGACTGATGGTGAGGTAGAAACAATCCTGGAATGCGGCGAAATCGGTGCAATAGTCCCATAAGGCTGCTGGAAATCCGCCGAGGTGAGGCTGGGGGGAATAGCCGACTTCTAGCCGAACGCCTAAGGGGACGACAAACCTAGAAGCTGTCAGAAGATGACACAGGAGTAGTTCAGGACTGCTAGGGGTAACATGAGGTGCGACAACCTGTTGTTGAGTAACTGTGTGGCACGACTGGGAAAGGGGGAGGCGCAGGAGGGCTGTACGACAACCTGGAGGGAGGGTTTGCCTCGTCTGTGTCGCTGGAGGGAGCTGTGAGTGCGGACCACCTGCTGGATGGAGTTGGGAGCGGTGGAGGGTGACGCCCGGAGGAGGAAACAGAGCGAAGATGCACACCTCCTTGAGCGAGATGCACGCCACCTTGAGCGAGATGCAATCGTAACACTACCGCCAAAGGGTACAACCCTCGAAGAGGGAGCACCAGGAAGAAGCACCTGAAATATGAAAATCAACAAATGGTTAGACCTAAGAAAGAGCATGCATAAAATAGGGAAGAAGGGAGACAACCAAGGCAAGATCTTAGGAAGTTGGTACAAATGGAAGGTATTGAAGAGGCCATTGCAACGTTTAGGAGGTGCAGCGAGAGATAGGGCCTGGGGCGGAAGAAGCCGAGCGAATCATATGCGAGAGCAGGGGCGAAAGTAATAAGAATTGGAATTTGAACGGTTCGATTCAACATGAAGGCTTGACCGACTTCTTGTTGCGCTGGACCTGACAGGCTCAAGAAGCCCCATGACAATCTCCATTGGTCAATGGAGCTTCGACATCTTTTGTCGAAGCTCGTTGTTCGTCGTAGTATGGGGTGTGATCCGTGACATTGAATTGTGACAAAATTTTGGAGTCATTCGGTAGGTCACTTTTGTAGGCAATTTCATTTAGCTTTTTAAGTATGTGAAAAGATTCATCGGTCCTGTGCTTGAGTTTCCTGTGTGCTTCTACAAGAAATTGCTCTTTCTTAAGGTAGATCCACACAAGGTCTCCTTTTTTAAATGTTACTTTTTTCGAGACTTGTTGGCTCCTGCTTGATTTTTATTGTTTTGCTGAGAAATTGCTCTCTCAACTTCTTCGTGGAGTTGCTGAACTTGGTAAGCATGTTTGGTAGCATCGTTGTTGATTTTGCTGGGGTTAGAAGTGGGAACAACTGAAGGGGTATGATCGGGTTGCAGCCGTACATAATTTTGAATAGCTGCCTTGTGGTCTGGCTTGTTGATCGATTGTAGGCAGATTCGTCTTGTGCAAAAATGAGATCCAATTGTTTGATGTTTTTCCGTATGAAGCATCAAAAAAGATTCTTAAGGCTCTTATTAACTACTTCAGTTTGACCATTATGTGTTGCAGAACTAAATTAGAGTTTAGTTCCTAATTTGCTCTAGAGGGTTTGCCAGATGTGGCTAAAAAAGTTAATGTCTTGATTGGAAGTGATGATCCTGGGAATGCCGTGAAGTTGTACAATCTCGCGGAAGTATAAATTGACAATGTGAGATGCATCTAGCGTCCAGTGGCAGACCATCATCACAGAATCTTTATTTCTTTGTGTGCAGGGAACGAAGTCCATGCTGACGTCGACCCATGGCGCCTCAGGTACCAATAAAGGAGTGTACAATTCTGTATTCTACCCACAAGTTTTGGCTATATGACAAATCCTACATTGTCGGACGTGCCGCTCCACATCTCTTGTCAGACACTCTCACGAGTGCGAGAGTTTTATCCCTGCCAAAATGGTTTGTCAATCCGCCACTGTGATTTTCCTGGACGATAGTCTCTCGCAGAGGATAAATATTTGCGTACGTAAGACGTACGCAGAGTTGCATACATATTAAGTTATTTGGAGGGTACATGTAGGTTACGCTTAGGTTATACCTCTTGTAATTCTTTCTGTAACCTAAGTGTAATCTACCTGTACCGTCCAAATAACATAATATGTACGCAACTCTGCGTACGTCTTATGCATGCAAATATTTCTCCTCGCATAGAGTATCAGAGATTGCGTAATTTATTGTGGTGGAACATGTAACCATCCATTTGATAGTACAACCCGCTAGGTTTCTCTTGACACTTTCTAGAGTCTTCATTTGTATCCTATAAGTCTTTTATAATTTCAAGCCTAAAACGTGAATCTGTGTGGATGTGATTAGTAGGTGACGACAGCTCAGAGTGTTCACTAAGCGGTTCTGACTCCTGGTTTTGTGTTTGAGCTCGAACCTCAAGGAATCTAAGAATTCTACCTAGGTGGTGTGTCACCCTTTTAGTTTATTTCGACAGTTTGAAAATTTAAGCACTTTATGATCTGTGAAGAGAGGTAAACTCAGTTGTCAGCAGATAATGACTTTAGTGCTCCAGAGCTCTAGCAATGAAATAAAACTCTTTATCGTTGGTGAAATATTTTCGTGGAGTCTCATTTAGTTTTTTTTTTGTTGAAATAAGTAATGGGATGAACACCTTGACTTAGTACAACGCCAATGCCTACGTCGAAAGCTTCACACTCAACCTCGTAAGGTTTGTTGAAATCAGGTAAAACAAGAACTGAGACTTGAGTCACATTTTCCTTTAATATGTCAATGCTGGTTTGGGCTATGCTGTCCACTTGTATTCTTTTCTTTTCAATTGTTGTGTGAGGGGCGTGATGATAATGCTGTTGTTTCAGACAAATCTTCGGTAGGAGGCTAGTCCCAAAAATTGTTGAAGCTTGACGAAAGATTGCAGCGGGTCCAGCTTATGATTGCTTTGATCTTTGTTGGGTCCATCTGTATCTTGCGCTAGACACAATGCTGCCAAAAAAATATACTTGATTTGTGAGGAAGTGACATTTTTTGAGGTGGGCGTACAATTGTCCAAATTGTAAAACCTTGAATATCGCACGAAGGTGCTGCAGGTGGTTTTCTTTGGATTTATTATAAACCAAAATATCATTGAATTAGACCACCAAGTATCTCCCAATATGGGCTCAAAAGAATTGATTCATTCGTCACATGAAAGTGCTGGGTACGTTGGACAGATCGAAAGACGTAACTGTCCATTCATAAAGGCCTTCATGCGTAAGGCGGTCTTCCACTTGTCTCATGGTCGTATTCTTATCTGATGTTATCCACTGTGTTGGTCAATTTTTGAGAGGACGGTGGCACCGTACAATTGATCTAAGAGATTGTTGAGGCGTGGTATGCAAACATGATATTTGATTGTAATTTTGTTAATGACAACACTGTCAATCCACATCCTTCAAGAACCATCTTTCTTGGGTATTATGATGGCAGGGATAGCTAGCACATGAGCTGTTCCTTTTTGTACCAATCCTCTCGAAACAATATTCTGCACCTAACGTTGGAGTTCCTTGAAATCGTGTAGTTGTGGTTGGAGGCACGTGGGTATTTCCCCCCGGGCGTCGATCCCTTCTTAGAGGACTAAAGCACGACCATGGGTGCATCTCAAATAGACTGTAGGAAGGTGGTTCGTGAAACTAACGAATCTTCTATTTCAATGACACCTTTGCATTCTTGACAGGTATTAACATGATGCACTCCCATTTTTCGTAAATGTGTATGTGTTCTTGTCGAATTGTCACGGTCGACCCAGTAGGATGTGACAAACGTCCATTTGAACCATAGTGTACCAAACTTGCTCTTGGAACTGATCGCTGATTGAAAATACAACTAAGCATTGATGATCGACACGTATCTCGTTTCCTCTTTTCAGCCATATGAGAGAATATGATCACAGATGTTTTTGCGTTGCTAATCCCAACTTTTGGACCATGAGTGTGGACATGACGTTTTCACAGCTTCAACCGTCGTTGATTAAACTGCAGGTTTTACCTTTTACTGTGCGCGTGGTGCGAAAGATGGTGTGCCGGAGCCACGATGGATCTTTTATTGGTTCTGATTGCAGAATTTTTTGTACGACCGACTTTTTGCCTTAGTCTCCTGGAAGTTGAAGTGCTTCTTTCGAACTATCTTCCGACTCAGGTTACTCTATTTCTTCGACGATGCTTTCTTCGGTGAAGGAGACAACTCGGCTTTTAGGACAATTGACATCAAGGCGGCCATAATTGTGAGACCTAAAACACTTTCGTGCGTAATAGTTCCGGATGAACTATCTTTTTGTAGCTTTGTGCTGCTTGGAGTTGTTTTTTCGCTTCCTAGTGTCATTTTGCTAGCTCCAGACGTGGCCTTGTCGGCAGACATAGTTGTGGTGGATGGTTTGAAGGCTGATTGCTGTTGAAAGGATGATTGAGACCTAGTCTGCTTTTACTGTTCAACCTTTAATGCTAGGGTTTGGACATCACTCAACGACTTGTAAGACTGTAGTTGAACGAAGTTGCTAATGCGGGTTTTAGGCCTCCCAAATTGCGGGCGATCATGTGCTTCTCTTGCTCGACTAACTCGCACTTCATTTGTAATTAGCCAAACTTTACAGTGAATTTCTCGACCGAAAGGTCTCGCCGTTGTAGGTTGTGAAGCTTGAGGAACATGTCCTGGCGGTAGTAGAGTGGTTGGTACTTCTTCTGCATCGCTTTCTTCATTTTTGCCCACTGGGTAATGTTGTTGCTTTTATCCCGTTTTCGTTGTCGTTGTAGATTTTCCCATCATAATGAGACATTTTTCTTCAATTTGATAGTTGCAAGTTTAACCTATTTATCCTTGGGGACCTTGTATTTGAAAATGCGTTCGACCGCTTGTATCGATGAAGTCATCGGGATTCATGTTTCTTTCAAACTCCTCTAGTTTCGTCTTAATGCAGTAATCCCAGTGGCCGCCAAACAAGGGCTCCTCTCGTGGTCTTCGTTGATAGTGAATGCCGAAGCGACACGATTGATATTCATCTTTGCTAACATCTTCATGGTGAAACGGGTTAAGATCATCATCACGGTCTGCTCTTTGACTCTCGATGTCACGATCGAGAGTAATGTGGCTGTGAGTACCGTCCTCAACGTCGGCCAATCATTGTTGCAGGCGATGAATCTCTCGTATTTCTTTCCGGGTTGGGTTCGGTGCGTATCAACTTGGTGGCATGATCGGAAGTGATTCAGAAAGAGAATAGAGATGGAAGGAGAAGACGAGAAAAGAAGGGGAAGAAAGGAAGGGGAAAAGAAGAGAAAGAAGAAAAAAATTGGGTGTCTTGGGTGGGTCGGATACTAGGAATCGTATCTATGATACCAAATTATACTGGAGCTAACCCAAACCACTACTCAAACGCGATAAATTTTATTGCTGAATTTGAAAAACGATTATAATAATGATTCCTCACCAACAATGGCACATAAACAACGTGAAAGATGAAAAAAACAATAGAAGGAAACAACACACAAATAGTAAAGGGATAGTGAATGCATAATTAGACTTACATGAGGTGGAAACAATCTTGGAATGCTGCAAAATCGGCGCAGTCTCGAAAGGCTGTTGGAAATCTACTGAGGTGGGTCTAGGGGGAATAAACGGCTACTAGGCGAACTCCTAAAAAGATGTTAGACCTGGAGGCTGACAGAAGAGGGCACAGAAGTTGGTCAACACAGTTGGAGGTAGAGCTGGAAGGGACTTGGAGGGGTGACAATCTGCTGCGGAGTAACAGAGAGGCACGACAGAGGAAGGGGGAGGGGTAGGTGGGCGGCTTGGTAACCTAGAGGGAGGGGGCAGCTCGTCTATGTCGCTGGAGGGAGATGGGAGTGCAGATGACCCGCTAGATGGAGCTAGATGGGCGACATCAATGGAGGGTAACACTGGGAAGAGGGAACGGAGCGTAGATACAAACCACCTTGGGCGGGATATAACCGTAGCACCACCCGCCAAAGGGTAAAACCCTCAAAGAGAAGCACCTGAAAAAAAAAAAAATCAATAACAGGTTAGATTTAAGATAGAACATGCATAAATAGGGAAGAAGGGAGATAGCCAAGGTAAGATTCTATGAAGGAAGGAGGTGAAAAATGGAAGGGATCGAAGAGGCGATTACAACGGCTAGGAGGCGTAGTGGAAGTATATGGCTGTAGGGAGAAGAAACGGAGCGAATTAGAGACAGGAAGAGGGGTAGACATAATAAGAATTGGAATTAAATCAGTTTGGCCTAGCTTGAAGGTTGGACAAGCTTCTTGTCGCGCCGGACCTGACGGGCTGAAGCAGCCCCGTGTCATATACACACATATATAATTATATATTTTATATACTATTGTCATCACAACCGTTAGATCATGTACCATTGCATGAAAATTTTATAGAAATAATAAAATTTTCTCCAATTGCTACTATTAAAATGAACAATATTCTTAAGTAGAAATTTATGAAAATTCAATTCAATCATAAATTAATTCCATAACTTTCTCATCTCTTAGAATTAGCATATGCTCTTGTATATAAAAATGATCGATTTGAAACTTAGAATGCAATGGAGTGATTTTTGATGATTTTTGTAGAAGGTAAAATTTTGGGATGTAATTTATTCAGAGTATTTTACTTAAATTCAATCCAAAATTAATTCCATAACTTTCTTATCTCTTAGAATTAGCATATGCTCTTGTATATAAAAATGATCGATTTGAAACTTAGAATGCAATGGAGTGATTTTTGATGATTTTTATAAATGTTAAATTTTGGGATGTAATTTATTCATAGTATTTTACTTTTATTCATTATAAAAATCCAAGTATTGCAACTTTCATGCTATTACGAGAGAAAAAGAGGGCAGGAGGCTACATCATTTAAAATTTTAGTGTCTTGAAATGTTTTCCAATGCATGGGTAGTTTTTTATGGGCTAGAATTTGTTGATGACTTGAAAGATAGAATTTATTTCCCTTCATTTTTGTTTGGCTAAGATTGGAATATTGTTCATCCATGGACATCGAATATAATATTAAAGATTTTGTTGGGATTGGGGTTGTGAAAACAAGTGATTGCATTGGTTAGTGTGTCACAACCCGACCTGAGACTTAAAATTAATCAAGGCAGGAATAACGGTCGGACGGTAGAATTAAGTTTTTTATGTTTCTAATTCTATCACTAATAGTTTAATATTAAAAAAAATAAATTGAAAGAGCCTTTTTGTGTAACAGTGAAATTTTATTACAAACTCCTAAGTTAAGTGTGCTCGCATGGGGGCACTCCTAGGACGGGTGATCCCCTGGGAACTTATACTAACGCGACAAAACCGTGAGACCATTAGGCCGAAACAGACAATACCTTAATGTGTAAGAGTTCGTGCTGTCTCATGGTATTTACTATTATCAAATGATTTTCAACCATGTTTACCTATATCAATTAATAATTACTTTTCACTAAAGTTGTGACTTGTTGGCATCTACCAAATAGATTTGATAGGAATCACAAACGAGGCAACTTCTGTTGAAGAGTCCTTTTTTATGTAAGACACTTAAGGGTTGGCTTATCTATCATAGATTTGATTTTGGCTCTATCAATTTGCGCACCCATATAACAGAATGTGAAGCCAAGAAATTTTCTCAACAATGCCAACAAAAATACACTTGAGAGTATTTATGTTTTCTAAGACATTTGAAAATGATCTGAAGATCTTTAATATGATCATCCACTATTTTTCTTTTAACAGCCAAATTATCAATTTGGCATGTGACCTGATTTTGAATTAATTTGTTCAAGATACTAGTTTGTTTTTTGTGAATTTTTTTGCTACAAAAGCTAATAATAATATATCCCCATGGATGGAGAGAAAAATCTACCCTATAGCATGACCTCATTTATATTGGTTCAACCATCATTCTAAATTTTAAGAAAGCATAGGTTCATAAAATATTATTTTTTTCTTGAGCGGCAACTGTTATTATTGAGGATAATAGTTTGTTATGTTTTTGATCTCCAAATTTTAAGTGCCTTTGTTCTAATAATTACCGTTTAATTTGTTGAGCATTGTTAATTCTTATGTTTTTATAATTTTAAGAATGCTTTATAAATATTAACTTTTTCTTGCTTAATTTTTTTATGGTATCCTCATAAGGATATACGGAAGTTAGTTATCTAATCTTAGTTTTGATATTTAGGGTACTGTGGTGGTGGCTGGTAGGGCAAGAGCTGTTGTTGTTGGTGTAGGCTCTAACACTGCAATGGGCAGTATACGTGATGCAATGTTACGAACAGAAGATGTATGCTTTGCTTGTCCCACATTCTGCAAAGTTGTATCTGAAAATTTTTATAATGTTTCTATTCAATTTTTGAAATACATTAGTGATAGTTTGCCTGTCAAAGCTTTTGTTACTACTGCTCTTTTATTAACTTTGCATCACAGGAAGTTACACCTTTAAAGAAAAAGCTTGATGAGTTTGGGAAATTCCTGGCTAAGGTATACTCAACCTTTCCTTCTCCTTTTTCAGTAATTTTTGCTCTTATGTAGGTACATATTAGTTTGCTTCCTTAAAGAAAAATGAGGTAATTCTGATAATGGGGTTGTTGTTCCAAATTGAAAGCACAGCAAGTACCTGGTTATGGCGTTGTTATTTTTCTTAGAATATTGTAGCAATATTACAAGTACTATTGTTTGAAGTGAATTGGTCTCTGTCTGGCCTGTCTGGCCTGAAGCAGTTGCTACACTACGTAATTGTTGTTGATTGCAGGTTGCATCTTGAAATTCCTGAGACTATTTTATATTAACATGTAACTGTGATACCCTTAGTTAGGAGTCCCTCTTTTTCACAATCCATGTTTTTTTTTTTAATGATAAGTTGCACTTGCTGGAATGGAACTTCATTATTGATTTGGCTTTCTCTGATACTTGTAAGAGAAAGTTATATTTCTTCTCCTGTTTTTTCTTTGTTACTTGTGATATCTCATTACTTTTATCGATGTTAGGTTTTTCACGTAGAAAGCTTACTGGTTCTTTCATGTAGTTATGAAGATTGAGGAAGCTGATCTATCTGTCTCTTTTAGGTCATCGCAGGGATCTGTGTGCTAGTTTGGGTTGTAAATATTGGTCATTTCCAGGATCCTTCTCATGGTGGCTTTATAAGAGGTGCCATCCATTATTTCAAGGTATTCTTCTCGATTCAATAGTCATGCAAAACTTCTTTTACGTGTTAGCTCCTTACCTATTTTTTTCACCATCTTTGGTGGAAAAAAGCTATGCCATTTTCATAGTTTTGCACTCTACTATTTAGTGATTAACTTGGATTGGCCAGCTTTGACAAAATTTGGACATGATAAATTAACCATCATAACTATTTTGCCAGTTTATTAGAAGTATATTGTTTTGCTTTAAAAACAAATATTGTTTGCTTGCTGGAAACCAAATGACGTTGAAAAAACTTCAAGGACCTTTTGAGCTTACAAGTTTTTGCATGTTGGAATGGTCAATAATAGAAAGCAGGTTGTGATGGTAGTGGATATAAACTTTAAAGATAAATTTGCTGAGGTGACTAGGATTACTGGGAAGGTGTTAGCTATAAGTTAATTATTGGTGTTGGTGATTATGAGAAGATTTGCAATAGGTATTGACTAGGAAAGAGAAAAGTAATGGAGGAAGTTATATTTGATTTTGTAGTTATTTGCGATCTTGAACGAATCTATATTTTAAAAACTCCCTATGTATAATTACTTTTAAATTATTATTTTTTAACATGAGAAAAGAAATGCAACTTGAGACCGGGTAAACTAAATCATACCAAAACAGTAGGAGACTCATGATTTGAGTCAAAATCAGGAGATCACTTGAGTAACTTCATTGATTTGCCTGCTATGTTAAGATATTTTTAGAGAAAATTCGAGCGTAGTATTCAACCAGGGTTAATTGGATCAACACATGTCTCTCATCAAAGAGTCGCACTTTCTACTTGCCTAGAAGTTTGAGATCGTCAAAGCTTTTTCTGATAACTTCCACAGGTGGGTGCCCCCACTGAAATTTCCCAATAAGAGAACTTGAATTTCTCAGTCAGGGTTGAAATTTCTGAATTAGAGAAAAAAAAGTGCCGCTTTCCCACTCTTCCTACTTAACTTCTTAAGAAAAGAGCCGTCACCTGTATCATCACGACATTCCTTATAGTTTGAGGGGAAAACAACAGTAGACTCCACAAGATGATTACCCACCACGTGGGCGAATGAGGCTTTGCCAGGATCAACCGAAGAAGCAGGAAGTGCCATCAAAATAGTTATCGATCCTTTAGCCAGCAGATGTAGAAGATTTGCACAGAGGACGTTGCGGAAATAGAGGGCGCCGCGGAAGACTCGCAGACTCTTCAGTGAGCATATGATCCCGTAGAGACGCGCACGACGCCGCCGAAGATAAGCATTTATCGTGAGCCCTTTAGCCTACCGCATAGACGCACTCCTGTAGAAGACGCGCCGCAAGGATGATGCACGAAACAGACGAAAACAAAAGGAAATCGAGCACTAGCAGTGGAGCAGAAACCAGAGTTCACCATAATGACGGAACTTTATTAGAGCGATATCGAGGAAGACAACGCCATTATACGACACACACACACACACACACAACACCCAAAGGCTAATATATTAAATGAAAATAAGGATACATAAAAATTGTATGGAAGGGCTGAAGCATGACTCTCTTCCCCCATGATTACCATCACATATAAAAGGTTCCAAAAAAAGGAGAAAATACAGAAAAATACTAGATACCTAAATAAAAAAAGAAAAAAATGCCAAACAATCGTAGTATCAGGTAGCTAGAGAGCAACCCAAATTTTCTCTGCCTCTACCTCTAGTTCTAGGATATGAGCCAGATAATAAATTGGTAAGATGAGTGCCATTGCCAGTAGTGACCAAAGTGTCATTCAATAAGTTTCCAAGCTCGTGTCGGCCTCCAATCTTCTTCCTCCTGGAATAAACCTATCATTCTTCATCTGAAGATTGGCTCGCCTGATCAGTGGTTTATTCTAAAGTGTGTTGGACATGTGTAGGATGTTGAACATTAGAAGTAACTGCTTGTTGTACCAGCTGATTTTTGATTGAATCAAAACACTCTCGTGTGTCTTGGCATGTAAGTGAGTCATCTTCATTAACAATGAGTGGTATAAGTACTTTTGGATCTGTACAGGTAGTATGATGTTCTTCATCAGGAACGACGATGTTGGGTAAATGATCGGTTTGCACCTTCTAAGCAGGGATGGTAGGTGTCTGATCTTTAGCGATATCCAAAACCTGTCCTGTGGTAGCTTTCTCTTCAGATGAAATTGATATGTCTAGAGTAGTTGGATTAGATCCATCCTTATTCTCTTGATATTTAGATTTCAAATTAGGATGAAACTTATGACATTTATCAAGTGTATGCCTAAACATCTTACAATGAGAACAATAAGGCAGTCTATTCTCCATGAATATTTGTTGCCAATATCCATTTTGAGTTGTGCCCAACCAGACTTCAGTAACGTCAGGTAAAATAATATCTTTTTCCACAAGTATTCTGGTCACAAAAGGTCTGGCTAGGTTGAAAGTCAGTAGATCTAGCTTCATAAGGTCCCAAGTATGACCCCAATAGAGTAAAAAACCCGATGATTAAAAAAGTGCAGCTTGAGCCTTAGTAGACTGAACCATACCAGTACAGTAGGAGGTTCAAGATTATGGTCAAAATCAGAAGACCACTTGAGTAGGTTCATTGATTTACCGGCAATACTAAGATATTTTTTGGAGAAAATCCGAGTATGGTCTTCAGTCACGGTTAATTGGATCAATACATGCCTCTCATCCATGAGCCCCACTTTTCACTTTCCTGCTAATTTAAGATCATCAAAACTTTTCTTGATAACTTCCATAGGTGGTTGCCCCCACTGAAATTTTCCAATAAGTGCAGACTTGAATTTGTCAGTAAGGGTTTATATATATATATATATATATATAT
>JXCR01136208.1:26376-80310 GCA_002079205.1 Phalaenopsis hybrid cultivar | reverse complement strand
CTATATATATATAACCTTATTCTTTGTAAGCAAAATAGAGCTGACAAAATTATATACAATTGTATGTCAATCTTAAACCCCTCATTTGCAATATGTAAAGTTGACGGGGGACGAATCATGAAAGCAAAAAAACCTTGATGATGACCGAGTTGATATAANGGAGTTATATTTTGATTTTTGAAAATTATTTAAGTGTTAAATTTAATGATGATCTTTAAAAATCAATTAAAAGTATCAAATGATCTCAAAATATTTTGAAATTTTTATGATGAGTTCTCTGTCTCATGAGCCATAGCGGAGAATAAAAATTAAGTGATTTTGATCTATATGTACTCCAAATTAAATGTTTTAAGTAAATTAATGTTTGCTCAAAATAGTAAAGTTTTTATTTTTAAAAATCATGAAATTATTTTCTAAGACTCTTATAGTCATAAATAACTCACATGAATTTTTGTAGAATTTTCTAAGCAATATATAAATTTCCATAATTATTTGAATGGAAAATGGATGAAAATTTAGAAAATTAAGATCTCTATCTGGAGATCCCCTCTATTTTTGAAAAAATACTAAAATTGTTTCTTTAAATAGAGGCTAGAACATATAAAAAATTGGGGTCAAGGTGATGAGTAAATAGGAATGGAGAGTTCAAAAACCTCTAACATTAATTGATTTTTATAAAATTAAATATGCATCAAAAAAAGGATGAAATTTATTCCGCATGATTCTCCTTTATTCAGTGAGTAAGAGGATATTTTTATTTTATTTTTATGAGTTTTCTATGAAAAGTTATGAATTTTTGAAGTTTAGAGGTATTTTCTGAATTTTTTAAATCCCATAATTTTCTACTTAAACCCACGTGCTGACTTCATCATGGGCGGTTCCGAAAATGCAATGTGTCGCGCTCTGGTTTGCCGCTGCCATCGACATCAGCGCTGACTCAGCACGCTGTGCATATACGAGATCTCTTTCCAACGTGATCAGGACCGTCCGATCGATACACGCGCGATCGGACGGTTCACAGCCTTCATCTTCCTCTGGTTCATCCCGAGAGCCGTCCACCTTCAAACATTAATATCTCACTCAATTCTCAATCTATTTACATGAATTTTTTTTTAAAATCANAACTTAACTCTAAGGTCTAGAGTTTAGCTAAGGTTAAGCTTGATTGGGAATACCAAGTTTGATTTTCATTATTTTTTGATCATGGGCTAATATGACCAAAAATGGGTTTAGGTTTGTTTAGCCATGTCATTTGGATCAATTTAATAATGTATGTGACCAAATCTTGTGTTTGGGCTAGGTTAGGCATGTCAATTGGCCCAAATAACTATGGTGATGGCCAAATCTTGTGTTTGGACTAGGTTAGACATGTCAATTGGCCCAATTAAATATGGCATTTTGACCAAATCTTGAGTTTGGGCTAGGTTAATCATGCCAATTGGTCCAATTAAATATGGAATTTAGACCAAATCTTGTGTTGGGGCTAGGTTAGGCATGCCAATTAGCCCAATTAAATATGGCATTTGGTGTTGTGTTTGGGCTAGGTTAGGCATGTCAATTAGCCCAATTAAATATGGCATTTGGTGTAGATCTTGTGTTTGGGCTAGGTTAGGCATGCCAATTGGTCCAATTAAATATGGAATTTGGTGTAGGAGCATGAGGAACAACTTTCATGAAGGGTGAAAGTCATTTTGAGGTCAATTGGTTAATCAATTTGTATGAGGAATAACTTTCACGAAGGGTGAAAGTCATTTTGAGGTCAATTGGTTAATCAATTTGAAGATTTTTGATTTTTGACCCATTTTAAGCATATTGGGCTAAGTTTGGGTCAAACTTGAGCTAGATTTGGTTTTTGACCCATTTTAAGCATATTGGGCTAAGTTTGGGTCAAACTTGGGCTAGCTTTTGGTTTTGGACCCATTTTAAGCATGTTGGGCTAAGTTTGGGTCAAACTTGGGCTAGCCTTGTTTGATTTTTGACCCATTTTAAGCATGTTGGGCTAAGTTTGGGTCAAACTTGGGCTAGCCATAGAACTTTCATGAAGGGTGAAAGTCATTTTGAGGTCAATTGGTTAATCAATGTGGTGAATTTTTAAACTTTCATGAAGGGTGAAAATCATTTTGAAGTCAATTGGTTAATCAATTTGGTGGATTTTTGATTTTTGACCCATTTTAAGCATGTTGGGCTAAGTTTGGGTCAAACTTGGGCTAGCCATGGTCTAAGCTCAAATTGATTGATGAAGAGTGAAAGTCATTTTGAGGTCAATTGGTTAATCAATTTGGTGGATTTTTGATTTTCTTTTAAGCATATTGGGCTAAGTTTGGGTCAAACTTGAGCTAGCCATGGGCTAAGTCCAAATTGATTTTTAAGCATATTGGGCTAAGTTTGGGTCAAACTTGAGCTAGCTTTGGGCTAAGCTCAAATTGGTTTAAGCATGTTGGGCTAAGTTTGGGTCAAACTTGGGCTAGCCATGGGCTAAGTCCAAATTGACAAGCATGTTGGGCTAAGTTTGGGTCAAACTTGGGCTAGCCATGGGCTAAGTCCAAATTAATTATTATGTTTTGTGTAAAACATTATTATGAACAACTTTCATGAAGGATAAAAGTTGTTTTGAAGTTGATTTGGTGGTCAATTTGGGTTGAATAATTTGTTTTGAAGTTGATTTGATGGTCAATTTGGATGGATTTTGATGGGTTTTGGTTTTAGACCTAAATTAAGCATGTAGGGCTAAATTTGGGTCAAACTTGGGCTAGCTTTGGGCTAAGTCCAAATTGATTGTTGTTTTTGGTCAAAAATGACCTCACAAAGGATTTTCAAGAAAACTTGGATGCCAATTTAAAGTTTAAGGCAAACAATTGTTGAGATTTGAATAAAGCCTCTAAGGGCCAAATTGGGGGTTTTGGTAAAAAATGGTCAAATTCACCAAATTAGACCATGGTATAGTTGGACAAAATAAAATTGGGAATATTTTGGATTTATTGGGATTTTTTGGGAATTATTGGAATTTTTGGATTTTTGGGCCATGGAGGGGCATTTTGATAATTTGGCCATTTTTGGAAATTTTTGTCAGTTTTGGCAAATTTGGATGTANGTGTACCTTAGCTCCAAACCAACACCCAGGGTCAATCCTAAGGTCAAGTAGCCCTATAGGAACTCTCCTTGAGTTCCCTCATAATGATCTTACCTACTAAGTGCTAGAGGTTAGGACCAATATGTGGAACTTCAAGTTGAGTAAAGAGAAAAGTTTTGAGTTTCTAATGGTGAGGGTACCTTTTCTAGTTTTCTAAGACTAGTCAATAGGAAAGTCCTATGGCTAGACCCTAGGCTACTAAAGAGGAAAACTAGACCTCAACCAAAAGTGAGGTCAAAAAGGGCCACCTGACTTGACATCATAACTTAACACTCTAGAAAACACAAACTCGTCATGGCAAGGAGCTTGGAGCTAGCATAGTGGGCAGCACGACCATTTTCAAAAGCAAAACCTATCTTCCCCAGTTAAACTGATTTCCTTCCTTAGAATAAAATAATCAAGTCATAGGATTTCGAGGTTGTCTGCTTATGTAACATAAATCCTCACCTCATCTTTAAACTTTCATATAGCCATACTACACAATATAAGCCCTAACTCGTCCTAGGTTTTGAGGTTGTCGATTGTCACGACCTAAATCCTTACATCTTCCAGGGTATTTGTGTGATTATTTCACATAAATGTAAGCCCTAATTAAATAAAATTGGGAGGATGAAAAACTAAATAAATTTCTCCTCAAAACTGAAGTCAAATAATAGGATAGCTTGGGAAGTCATCGAGGTTCGACAACCCTTAGTTCTTCCGTTTTTGGATTCCAAAAACAAAATGCTCCAAATTTGAGCCAATCCCATTTCACACCTCTTCGTCCGACATTGTTAAAAAGTCTAATCCTTTCAAAATCCTTGAGGATAATATTTTCTGATTTTTGTGGAGAGTTTTCTTAGGTGACTTTGGTCATTTGAGATATAATTAACTATAGGGGCTTGCCCTTATAAGAAGTTTTTTCAAACCCAGCTTAATATAAACCCTATTTAATTCTTCATATTGAGGGAATTTATCGGCAAATAAAATGGTTTCGCAAACCAGTCAGATGTCATATATTTCTTTGTTTATTTGATCGAGCCTCATCCTCAAGTCTTATTTTTATCCTTCGGGATAGATACAGGGTTTGAGATACAGCTCTCCTTCATCAAAATTATGAAAAATACGGGGTCAATTTGATTTCATATTTATGTAAACTTAAATCTATATGTAAATTAAAACATCCTTCCGAAGTTGGCGACGGGATTTCAATTCCATTGACCAATAGCTTCTTACGCACAACTCCTTAACCAAAATAGTGTCGACCATGCTCTACTTGGCCGACCATGGATTCATGAACACAACATGGTTCTATCGTTTCTTCACCAATGCATTATGTACTACAAGGAAGGACAAGAACATTGTATTAAGGGAGATCTACAGCCATTTATAGTTCATGAAGTTGGCATTCATGAAGATGCTGTCTAGTACGTGCCTCCAAAGAAAAAATATCTTCTTTCATGAAATTGTGACAAATAAAAGTGAATGTCCAGAAAAATCACAAAGATGAAGCAATTCAACTCCATTTCTATGATCTTCCACCACTCTTTTACAACAAATTAGTGGTGTTTCTTTTATTTCATGCACCCGAAGTCGAGGTGGAAATCGTGGACAAGAAAGAACTAATGTAAATTGTTGAACACCTAGGCTGACCATCTAAATTGGTGATGAAGAAAGTTTTGAAGATGAAATATTGATGACAAAACATAAGAAACCTCAGTACGAGATATCCTTAGAAGATATGGAGAAAAGTGAATATGAAATATTGTATGATCGGATAAACCACTATGTGAACACCATGACCTTTACTCCAATTCTCTCTCAAAAGGTCGAGAGTTTAGAGGTCAAGGAAGTTTGTAGCACTGGTTCAAAGCCAATCAAGTTCTACCATGCTTCTACTTCTACTAGTTCTAAAAATCATGTAAATTTGGATGATAATCTCAATGAATTAATGGAATTGCCTTTTGGTTACTTTTCCTCTTGTGTACAAAAGTTAATTTAACAAGTAAATTTGCCAAAAAAAATGCCAAAAGATAAATTGCAACTTTTTGAAAAATTATGGGATGTTAAAAGTTGAAGTCCTAACTCGGAAGAGGGTCTCAGATTTCGTACTCTAAGACCAGTCAATGATTCAAAATTTTGCGTAGTTGTTATAATAAGTTGGAAGAGGATTGCTTTAATATAGGGGATGACTCTACTGATCAGCTAATAGAAAATGCTCCATCAGAATTTGAGGAAGAAATCAAGCCAACTGTTGATAAATTAAAGGAAATTAACCTCGGGAGAAAAGAGCAGCCACGTCCAACATTTATAAGTTCTCTACTCAACAAAGAAGAATCTATAAAACTGATCAAACTGTTAACAAAATTCAATGATTGCATCACATGGAGTTACAATGAAATGCTAGGACTATCAGCAGAAGTTGTGATTCATAAAATCATGGTGGACAAATGTATGACCCCAGTAAAACAAGCTCCATAAAGAATGCAGCTCCAAATAGAATTGCAAGTCATAGCTGAGGTGAAGAAGTTAATAGATGCTAACTTTGTAAGAAAGAACAATACACCACGTGGTTGGCTAACATAGTACCAGTTAAGAAGAAAAATGGACAAATACGTGTTTGTGTTGACTTCATGGATTTTAACAAAGCATGTCCAAAAGATGAATTTCCATTACCGATATTTGAAATGATGGTGGATATTGCTTCAATATATGAAATTTTCTCCTTCATGGAAGGATCATCATGGTACAACCAAATTAAGATGGCTCCAGATGTTGCAGCACTTACAACCTTCAATACACCTATCGGGATTTTCTGCTACACAATGAGGTCGTTTGGATTGAAGAATGCTGGAGTGACATATCAATGAGCTATGACAGATTTTTGACAATCTCATTCACAACAAAGTGGAACGCTGCCTAGATAATTTGGTCATCAAAAGTAAACAAAAATTAGACCATTTGTAAGATTTAAGGATCCTGTTCGAACGATTACGATGATATGACCTTAAAATGAATCCCTTAAAATGCGCCTTCGGCATTACCTTCATGAAATTTCTAAGATTCATTGTCCATAATCATGGAATCGAGATTGACCCGGATAAGATTAAAGTTATCTTGAAAATGCCTTCTCCTAAAACCTTAAAAAAAACTATGTTCCTTCCAAGGAGAATTAACATATTTGAGACCCTATATTTCTAATCTCTAAGATAGGTATTAGCCCTTCTCAGGATTAATTTAAAAGGATGTCAATTTCATTTTTACAAGAGAAAAGCCAGCGGGCCTTTGAAGATGTTAAGCAATATTTAATGATGCCTCCTATTTTTGGCAGCCCCTATCCCTGAGAGACCTTTAATACTTTATACTGCGGGCTTAGATGACTCTCTTGGAGCTCTCTTAGTCCAAGTCAATGACGAGGGTAAGAAGAATGCACTCTACTACTTGAGTTGTTGCCTAATACCAATAGAGATAATGTATCCTCCGATTGAGAAGCATTTTCTAGCTTTGATTTTTGCCACCCAAAAGCTTTAACATTACATGCTTTCTCAAAAGATTAACCCAGTTTCAAAAGTTAATCCATTACAATATTTGGTGACCCGACCAACACTTTTCGGACGTCTAGATAAATGGTCAATGCTTGTATTACAATTTGATATAACTTTTGTTCCCCTCAAAGCTATTAAGGGACAAATTCTAGCATACTTCCACACTGCACACCAACATCGAACTGGGTCCCCTCTTGATGATGATTTACTAGATGAACAAGTATTACAACTGGATTTCCTCGGTGTGCAATGCTAGGAGATGTACTTCGACGGAGGTTTATCAGCCAAAAAAGACAAAGGATTGAGCATAGTTAGACCAAGCAGAGCAGGAATTAGTTTTATCTTTATCACACTAGATAAGGGTATGCTGAAGTTCTCATACCACCTGACAAAGCCATGCACCAACAACGAAGCAGAATATAAAGCCTTAATCACTTAATTGGAATTGGTAACTTTGATGAACATAACAGATATTACCATCTATGGTGACTCTCAGCTCGTCATCCAGCAAGTCACCAAATAGTACAAGATTTTAAAGCCGAGATTAGCAAAATATCATCAAAATGCAATGAAATTTTGGAGAAAATCTCCAACGTGACTTTCTACCAGCTTCCTCAGGGAGATAATGCCCATGCTGACGCTCTAGCAAAACTTGCTAAGGAATTGACATATCCCACGGAGGATTCAATTGACATCACGGTACAAGGAAGACATTATCTATCTCAAATTGACCTTCAAAATCTACATAATCTCGGAAAAGAAGAAGAAATGATGATTGTTGTTGTTGACATCAAAGAAGAATAACGTAAGCCATTAATAGAATATTTGCATATTGAAAAGCTGACGGAGGACAAGTCAGCAACACGCCACATCCCAAAAAGGGTTATGTCGTACGCCTTAGTGGGTGATGTCCTCTATAGAAGATCATTTAATCAAATATGACTATGATAGCTAAGTAGAACAGAAGCACAAAACATTGTCAAAAAAGTACACCCCAGATTGTGTGGCGCTCACCATTCAGTGTCGAAGATGAAAATGAAGATCAAGCAACTTGGATATTATTCTCCAGCAATGATGTCCGACTATATGGATATAGCCAGAAAATGTCACCAGTGCCAAGTGCATGAGGTGGTCTTGCACCAACCGCCAAATGTGCTACACCCAACCGTTTCCTTGTGGCCATTCGAGTGTTGGGGCACGGACATAATAGGAATGATAAACCCTCCGTCTTCCAAAGGACACAAATTTATACTTGCCGCTACAAATTACTTTTCCAAATGGGTACAGGCAGCGCCGTTACGAGAGATTACAACACAACACGTCCTCCAATTCTTCAATAGCCAAGTCCTCTACCATTTTGGAGTTCCGTGCATAATAATCTCCAGCAATGGGATAACCTTAAAAAGCAGCAAGATGGGGGAGTCATATATCCTGCTGGAGATAGAGACAGCACCAGCTTGGGTTCCTATCGATGTTGAAATGAGGGAGCACCCTCAACAGCCGCCATTGATCACCATGGCAATATTTGATAAACTGATCAAAGTAAAGAAGTGGAATTCAAATTCTATGAAGAATTTCAAGGAAGATTTATCAACATACTAGAAGGCTTGGAGCTATTTACATTAGGGTCTTCTCTGAAAGCGATGGAAGAAGTATTCTCGACTGCATTTTTTACCTAAGAGACAGGGGTCGAGCTGGTCTTCTGATGGAAAGAACCTATTTTGAGCCACAAAAATGGATGCGTGGAAAGGCAGGATCACCAGACAATGTGGCTGCTGTTACAACATCACCAAGGATAGACAAGGAAATGCCTTAGAGACTTTGCAACAGATCATGTGGACCCACTACCTCCCATGATAAAATTGATGATTAAGAGAATGGTCTAATGGAGCATACCTCCAACCAACTGTATTCCCAATAGCTGTATCATCAATATATATGATGAAGGTGACCAGATACCCCCATATATTGACCATTACGACTTTGTGAGACTTTTCTGCACTGTCTCTTTCTTGAGCAAAAGCAACATTTTTTTTGAAAAAGAAATAGATGTCGTTGACCCTGACAAGTTCCAAGGATCCGTGGAGATTCCACTACCCATTGGTTCAGTGCTGGTTCTAAAAGGAAACGGAGAAGACATTGCTAAACATTGAATTTGAGGGGTATGATGTCGTAGGGTGTCTGTAACTTACCGAAGGATGAATGAAAGCAAAATGCTATACGGATTCCGGCCAGACTCAAAGTTGGAAGAACTGCTGCCGTACAAGCTATGAGAGGTTTACACTTCTAAGCTCACGCAATGGGAACTCTTGTCCTGGAGCGTGGTTTAGTAGTTTAGCTTGATCGTGAGCTCGTCCCACTAGAGACAAACATTTAAAGGATACCTTTTTACTACGATTCGACATGGAAGATATGATGATATATGTATTACATATGTTTAGCTTGTGATATGTACCCAGTATGAGACATTTTCAGATGTGCTTTGAGGCATTCAACATACTGTACCTTTTGAGGCTTTGGCTTAAACTCAATCTGTAACACCTGTTGAAGCAGACTGATAACATCTCTTTCAAAATTTTCTTTGTCCATTCACTTGCTCTTTTTTTTCGATGGATATAAGCCACAGAACCATATGTTGGTTCAGGACTACAATGAACAAAGAACTAAAAAACAAATATTTGTTGATAATAAAATTCAATAAAAAAAATAAATTCAATAAAAAAACCCTCTTTTGAAAAATCAACCAACTAAAATTGAATTTTAAAAACATATTTTGATAATCAAATGTGATAAAAATAACAAGAAAAGAGAAAAAATCTGTTGAGTTGATTCTCTCGATTTCTGGGTCTCTTACTCTTTGCTTGCACAACACGATTATCTTTGTCTGCGCTAATTCCCTTCACATCCTTGCGGAATTTCAAGTTCTACCCAAAACCTCGCAAAATTCCACATATCTTCGTCAACAATGTCAACGTTTCACATGACACATATCTATGGGTTCAATACCACAAACTCTTTGTAAATTTCAATTCTCATTTCGGGATGAGTCTATAACTTCTGATTCCCTCCTTTTGAGGTCGGTCCCAAACTTCCAATTCTCTTTTTGAGATTGATACCTAAATTTCAATTCTCATTTTGGGATCAGTCCATAACTTCTGATTCCCTCCTTTAGAGTTTGGTCCTTAATTTTCGATTCTCTTTCTGATATTGATACTTAAATTTCAAATCTCATTTTGGGATCAGTCCCTAACTTCTGATTTCCTCCTTTCGAGGTTGGTCCCTAACTTCCGATTCACTTTCTGAGACTGATACCAAAATTTTAATTCTCACTTCGGGATCAATCCCTAACTTTTGATTCTCTCCTTTCGAGGTCAGTCCCTAACTTTTGATTCTTTTTCTGAGATTGATACCTAAATTTTAATTCTTGTTTCGGGATCAGTCCCTCAATTATGATTCCCTCTTTTTGAGGTCAGTCCCTAACTTCCGATTTTCTTTTTGAGATTGATACTTAAATTTCAATTCTCATTTCGGGATAAGTCCTTAACTTCTAATTAGCTAATTTCGAGATCAGTCCCAAAATTCTGATTCCCTCCTTTTGAGGTTGGTCCCTAACCTTAGATTCTCTTTTTGAGATTGATCCTCAAATTTCAATTCTCATTTTGGAATCAGTCTCTAACATCTAATTCCCTCATTTCTAGGTCGGTCCCTAACTTCTGCCTATATTTTTCAGATTGATACCTAAATGTCAATTCTCATTTCGAGATCAGTACCTAAATTTTGATTCTTATATTCTGACTTTCTTTCTGAAATTGATACCTAAAATTTAATTCTCATTTCGAGATCATACCTAAATTATGATTCCTTTATTCTGACTTTCTTTCTGAGATTGATACCAAATTTTCAATTCTCATTTTGAGATTAGTACATAAATTTTGATTTTTATATTTCTGACTTTCTTTCTGAGATTTACCTAAATCTTGATTCACATTTCCAGATCACTGCCTAAATTCTGATTCCTATATTCTGACTTTCTTTCTGAGATTGATACCTAAATTTCAATTCTCATTTTGAGATCAATACCTAAATTTTAATTCCTATCTTTCAAGGTTGGTACCTAAATTCTGACATTCTTTTGGGATTGATACCTAAATTTCAATTTCCACCTCGGGGAGAGCACTTACACACTGAATCCCATCCTCTATAAGCACCTAAAATTCGATAACTCAAACCCACTCTCCAATCCCCAGCGAGAGTTTCTACCTTCTGATTTTGATTAAATGTTCACTTGCTAATTCCTCAGCAGAAATAAATAGCACACACAATTCTAAACTCCTTCTATGTCTGTCGACTTAAGAGTGTGTATTGGTTTTATTGATCTCATCTACCAACGCCAATATGCGAGGTGTGCTTGCCCAGCACACCACACTTATTCGGGGTCCATCTATTGACCTCGCTTTTGGTTAAGGTTTAACTTTCCTTCTTTAGTTGTATAAGGTCTAGCCATAGGACTTTTTAGTTGACTATTCTTAGAAAACTAGAAATAGAACCCCACAATTAGAAATTCTAAACTCCTCCTTGCTCAACTTGAAGTTCCACATATTGATCCTAACCTCTAGCACTTAGTTGTTGGGGTCAGCATGAGGGAGCTCAAGATGAGCCCCCATAGGACTGTCTGATCTTAGGGTTAGCCCTGGGTGTTGGTCTGGAGCTAGTTCACTCATCTACACTCTGACCACAATCACTCACAACCCTGAACCCAAACTGTTGAGATACTCATGTAGATGGTCCCTTAAACCCACTAGCCCTAGGCTGGAGTTAAGCTAAGACCAGTACATAGAGGACCCAAATGGGGATTCCTTTGGTCCATAGATCACATATGGTGGTTGGCTTCCCAATTCTACAAAAAATACCCAACTTTGCCTTTTGTTCCTAAATCCACCCAAATTACCCAAATGTCCTTGAAACAATAAATTTTGCCAAAATTCCCAAATTCAGTCAAAATACCCAAATTTGTTCAAAAACCATTTCAAAACATTTTAAAATACCCAAATTACCCAAAATCACCCAAAAATACCCAAATTACCAAAATACCCCCAAAATTGCCAAAATTACAAAAATACCCTTGGTTCTCCAAACTTTCCAAAAACCTCCAAAATCACTTCAAATGTCTCCAAAACCAATTTGAACCCTTCAATTGAGCACAATTTAGCCAATTTGACTATTTTGACCAAAACTCCGCAAATTGCCTTCAAAGGCCCAATTTCTTCAAATTTACCTTAATCCATCAATTTGGTCCCAATTTCCCTCAATTTTAATCTTAAACTCAAATACGCCTTTCATATGACCAATCTAAATCAAATCCAAGCCTAATTGGCCCATGCTTTGAGTTTAATCTTGATATATGTTAAACCCCCAATTTTGGCCCTAGGACTTAATCCCACCAAATTGAACCCCATAACCTACTTAATTTGCCCCAATTTAGATCCTAAATTCTTTGTAATACTCCTACACACCAAACCAGACCTTCATTTAGCCTTGGTGAAGCCTCAATTTTATTTAATTTCAACCCAAGTCAAAAAATCCCCAAATTTGCCCCAAATTGCTTGTCTCCAAATTTCACCGAATGTAATGCCTTTACCCCAAAATTGGCACCCAATTTATGTTAAAAAATCTTCATGACATTTTTATATACCATTTTCAATAATCAATTTGAACCTCACCCAACTTTAGCACAACCTTGACCTAAGTCTAGCCAACATGCCTAAATTGACCAAAATCCCAAGATCCTTCAAATTGAGCTTCCAATTGAACTCAAAATCATTTCAATACTCCACCAAAAATCTTAATGACCATCATCCATATAATTTTGATAAATCAATTGGGCTCAATACATGGCTAGCCTAACCCAAACCCAACACTTAGCTATTTGGACCCAAATTGGACCCATGCACCAAAATTAACTTAGCCATTTCAAAGCCACCAAATCGATGACTCCATAGCCACTAAGTACATTCTATTGACCAGGCTAAACCCTTTTGGTCCAGCCATGGTGAGCTATGGACCAATGGATCCCTAAATTAAGGGATTTAGGCCCATTTATGGGCCTTAACATAAAATCTTCCCCATCATCACTTGTCATTGAGGATTAACCATAATTAACCCTCCCACTGGCTCACCTGACCTTCTGGTAACCTCCCCTGGCCCTGTTGGCCAGCCCACTGGCTAGAAAACACCAAAACAGAAAGCCCCAAGCCAAAATTCAAAACCAAACTCAGCCATCTGAGCTCGCAAATTCCAATTGGCATTAACACTTCAAAACCCTCCACATAGACACCATTTTGCACTCCTCAATTGGCCAAGACAGCCAATCTAAGCAAATTTATTTAAACCTCACCTTCATGGCCAAGAAAGGAGAGCTAAAATTTTCTTAATGAAACTCTGTAAAATTGCTCTCAGAGACTCTCTAAGACCTCCTAAGTTCAAGCCCACCATTTTCCCCCACTGTTCCCCACTGTGAAAGCTCAATTTTGACCTCAAATTTCTGTCAAAACTAGGACAGAACTATCCATAGATCCATAGCTCACCAAACTCAAATTACTTGTGCACACACCATCCCCACAGTGAGAGAAGTTGATCCCCACAAAAGCCCCCTCTGAAATAGCCTCTAACCTAGCTATAGACCAACAGCTCGAAACCACCTTGATCGAGTTCATACCTAGAGCATTCACCAAGGCTTGGGACTTCATTTGGAGGTTTGTTGGGACCAATCAAAGCTACCATAACCATCTGATTGAGGCCTCCCCTCTCAAACAAACGTATTGATCCCTAACCCTAATTTGAGCTTATTTTTAATCTCCATACGTATTTATTGTATTTCATACCATATAATCCATCTAGATAGGTTTGTCTTGAGTAGATGAAGGTTTAAAAACAAACCCCATGCATTTTTTTTGAGTCTAGGACAAGATCTTAAGCTTTTAGTGTGAACAGCTCACTGTTTAGGTCACTTGGGGACGATAAAAGAGAGCCATCTGATCAAGCGTGTATTCAACGGACGAAGGAGATCAAGCTAGACAGATCCATGGTGCATAAAGCGAGGTCCGCATGGAGGCTATGTGGCTGGCAACGTCAAAAGGTGGAGCGACGCGTGGAGCCTTTAGACCATACGAGGATGTGTTGGCGTCGCATGGATAAGTAGAAAAATAAGGGATTTTTGAATTATTTTAAATGCTTAAACTTCAAAAATCCATATCTTTCTCTAGCAAAATCATAAAAATAAAAGAAAAATACCCTCTTGCTTAGTGAATAGAGCAAAATAATGTGGACCAAGAAAAAATTTATTTTTTAAACATATGATTTTAAATTAATTAAATACCCTCTGTGGTATTTTAATTCTCCATGACTAAAGAGTTCTCACCATGGCTTGAGATTTTTAGAGTTTATTACTCATCACAAAAAGGAAGTTGTCTGATTTTTCAAAGGTCAGAGAGCATTTCTATGCTTCTAACCCAAATTTTCAAGCTAAGGTGACCTTTTTGGCTTGTTTTTATTATATAAATAAAAAAAATCACTTGAAAAATTATGAGAATAATTTTAGTACACTTCTTATGGCCAGAGAAGTCTAGGAAAAATATTGCAATGCTTTGAATCATTTTGTGAATTTCTATACTTAGTTAAATGTAAATATCTTGTATTAATTTGTGTAAATTAAATACATATATAAAATTAACAAAATTAACTCCACATTGTTCATAAAAATCATATCTACTCACTGTAAAAATTTAAAAATTATTTGGCTTGGTTCAAACACTAAAGTAGATTTTTTAGGAAAGCTTGTATTTTTGTACAAAAATAATTACAATAAATTAAATACACTTAGAAAAATTATGAAAAGTAGTTTTTTGAGTTCCTTGTTATTAGAGGCACTTAGGAAAAATAAAATTTATTTTTGGTAAATTACTTAATTTTGAGTCTCATTTTGAATTTAAAATAATTAAAAATAAATAAAAAATCCAAAAATACTAAAATATTTTCCCTAACTATTCTATGATCACTTGGAACTCAAAAAATTATTTTTTCTAATTTCCTAAGTTAAAAATAAATTTTTAAATGCTTAAAAATGAATTTATTTATTTTCACACTAAAAATGATTATAATAAATATATTAAAAATTACAAAAATATAAAATTTGATTCTCTAAGTTTTCTAAACTCAAAGAAGTCTAATAAAAATATAAAAATAATTTTTTGTAATTAAAACACTATTTTTTATTTAAAATAAATCATGAAAATTGATCTAAACTAAAATAAAAATAATAGAAATGTAATTCAAAATATCATGACATTTTACCTAAATATTTCTCTAACTTAATGAATCCTATGATAATTTTCTCATAAATAAAAACTTTTTTTTGAGAAGTTAAATAAATCACCTTTTAAAAATTTATTTTCTCGATTTAAATAATTATCTAAATTAAATTAAATTTTGAGAGATCCACATATTCTCCTCTAATATCCTAATTACCTCATGGATATGATACTCTAAACCCTCAAAATCATTTGAGTTGTGTTTAAAGAGTTATGAGGTGAAGTGCCCCAATGGCAAAGTGATAATTTTAGACTTTGGTGCCTTAATCAAAATGTAGGATTATCAAAGGAAAATGTGTAATATTGATCTTAATAAACATGTTTGGATTATTGAAATATAATGGGGCTAAAATGTAGAAATCCATTCAACACCCTAGCACAACATCAATCAAAAGTATAATTCTCCCAATCTTCATGACTTGGAAGTCAATTAAAGATCAAATGATTCTTAAGTGATGGGCTTAGGCTTCCGACTTAAATCTAAACTTTGAAAATCACCATTTTACTCATTATGATTGTTAAAGGCTTGGTAGTGACATATGTTCGATTTTTAAACCCAAGTTGATTGGATTTGGAAAATGAAATGATTGGTGATTAAAATCTTTAAACACTACAAGCCTGACCTTTATTGTGGGCACCGTAATATTAACTAACATAAACTTGCCTTAAGGGCACCCACTTACATAACTTTTAAATAAAATATCAATTGACTAATTGAGTACCCTATCCTTGGTCTAATTAAATTGTTAAGTTTTGCTGAGCAATGGGGTAGCCACACTCTAGCCTTATATGATTATTGGAACATTATAATAAGATCAAAATGAACTCGGGATATTTCAAAAGACATTCAAAATGATCTAGGGCCACACCTTGAACATTTTGAAATCTATTGGATATTCTGAAGGTCAAATTGGACTTGTCATATTTTGTTCTAAAATTATCCACAAGGATCTTCAAAGATTCAACAAAATCATAACTTAGGGTTTGGTAGCTAAACCTTCATCTACTCATACAACTTAAACCTTCTTGCAATACTTGCAAGTACAAACCTTTCAGGTGGTCGAGCGAGAAGACTCGATAGGTACACTTTTAAATTAATGCATTTACCTTCTTGTACTTGTTATTTCAAACTTGCATGTTAAACAACGTTGTCACTCTGCATGAAAACCTAGAACTACTAGGATAGCCACAAAATCAAAACCAAAATTAAAATCAACCAAGATAAAAATCACCTCCACAATAATCAAAATATAAGACAACTCAAAATTTAATCACAAACATGACGAAACAATACTTACAACTAAATTAAGACGTCTCTATCGGATGATCATGAATCCATCAAAGGAAGTTACCTATGATTGCTAACGAGACTTCCCATAGTCTAAATAAAAGTATGAAATTCATTAAGTTGAGTTTAGTAAATTCAATTGGATTAAGTGAATTCGATAGAAAATATTGGTACTGGAATGAGGGATCCGTATGATCCTAACCGGTGTCGCTCTAATCAACTTTAACATACCCCATAACATTTAAAGAGCCATAACCATATGGACATTTGATTCAACATCATAACCTGACACACTAAAAAACATAGACTTTTCACAACAAAGAGCTTGGAGCTAACATGGTGGGCAGCACGTCCATCTTCAACAACAAATCCTATCTACATCAACTAAAACATTCTTTCCTTAGAATTAAACAAGCCATAGAATTTTGAGATTGTTTGCTTACGCAACAAATCTTGTCTTAGAATCCCGAGGTTGTCGTTCGTCACGACCTAAACACTCACATCTTTCAGGTTATTTATGTGATCGTTCCACATGAATGTAAGCCCTAAAAAATAAAATTGGCAAGATTGAACATTTAAATAATTCTCCTTAAAACTGGAGCAAAACATTAAGATAGCTTGGGAAATCAACGAGGTTCTTCTCAGGATCTATGACAACCCTTAGTCCTTTCTCCTTTGGGCACTACAACAAAATGCTCCAAATTTGAGTCATTCCCCTTTCACACACCTACGTCCGATCTCGTTGAAAAGTCCTATACTCTTGACCTTTTTTAAGATAATATTTATTGATTTTTATCATGGGGATTGCCCTTATAAGAAGCTTTTCCAAACCCAACTTAATATAAATCATATTTAATTTTTCATATTAAATAGGGGAATTTGTCAGCAAATAAAATGGTTTCACAGACCAAATGGATATCATATATTTCTT
Organism: Phalaenopsis hybrid cultivar; assembly: GCA_002079205.1. Lineage (NCBI taxonomy): Eukaryota > Viridiplantae > Streptophyta > Magnoliopsida > Asparagales > Orchidaceae > Phalaenopsis > Phalaenopsis hybrid cultivar. Next base: position 63,071 of record JXCR01136208.1, on the reverse strand, counting down.
AGTTTATTTGATTGAGCCTCATCCTCAAGGCTTGTGTTTATCTTTTGGGATAGATACATGGTACAAGGTATAATGCTCTTTCATTTAAACTATGAAAATATAGGGTCAGTTTGATTTCATATTTTTTCAAACTATATATATATGTAAATTAAATGTCTTTCTGAAGCGAGTGATGGGATTTTGATTTCGGCGGCCAACAGCTTCTAATTTGCAACTCCTTAATCAAAAATAGTGCCAACAGGGAGCAGCGAAGATCACACGAAAATTCACAACTACCACATTTTTTTTCAAGGCATTCTGTCAACTTTATTTAGTGCTTTTTAAATTTCAATAGTTAGTCAGTTAATCAAATTTAGATTATTTTTCAAGGTTTTATTTAAGAAATTAGAAAGGTGATCGAGTGAGACATCTTAAAGTGAGTATTTTAATGATATTATGAAAACTTAATAGATTTTCACACCTATTGTTTTTTATTTGATGGTACGTTATGAGGTTATATAGATGTCCCAAAACAATATAGGTGAATGTATTCATTTGGAAGGTATGTCTTCTTGATGTCTAATTATTTAAATTAATAAAATTATTAACACAATTTACAAAATAAATAATGATGTTGTAGGTTTTTGAAAAAAATTAAAAAGAATTGTAAAAAATAAAAGACACCCTAAGACCTCAATAAGTTTTGCATACTTACTGTTGAAGATGTTTTTTTCTTAAATACTAGGAGCAACAAGTAATAGATCAACTTGTTGGTGAGGTGCCTTCACAGCCTAAGTTATTTATATTTTTCAGATATCGGGAGAAGCACCACAAAAGTATGTTACATGCTACCTTAATGATAAGGAGCTTGAAGAAGAAAATTTATATGTTCTTAGCTGCAATAAAAGCCGATTATCTCCTTAAAAAGATTTATTATAATTTGAGTTTGTTTGAGTCATTACTTAGAATGTTATACCAAGCTGCTCGTATTACTAACAATGATACAAGAAGGTTATTTTTCAGTACTTTAAACATTGAGGATGACTTTATTATAAGCAAAATATTGAGAATAATATTGAGAAAATTTATTTTTTTGGGTGTCAATCACTGATTTTAATTGATTTGTACCAAAATGGTCGGAAACATCCTTTAAAAAAAATATACAACCTGAAGAGATAGAAATATTACATTAAAATTATACTAACCTTTCAAATAAGAGAACTATTAATGATTTATTGGTTTGTGTTAACCAGGGTTTTTCCCCAGCTTTACAAGAGTATGTGGTCTAGAATCCTTACAAGGGTAATCCCTGATAGTAAATTACATTTCGAGAGTTGTGGCACCCGAGAATACTCTCAATTAAATTATTAGTATATGTCAATCATGATCATAGGATAAGTGTCTTGAAGATTAATATTATAGAATTAATATTGTTGTATTTCTTTGAAAAAATTTGATTAGAATTGAAAGGTTGGGAATTACAGTCTGATGATGATGTGTCATGGAAAGACCCAAGAAATGATTTAGCCAGCTATGAGAAGATGGAATGCTCTAAATATGAGAAATTGTTAATTTGTTGAAATGTGGTTGATCTTTAGATTTGAGGGATTATATTTATTTTAAAAGAGTTTAATTTATATTTATTTGGTTTATATAGAGTATTTATCGAGCTTAAATACTTGATCAGAGTGATTTGCTTGAGATGAAAACTTGAATTGACTGGGTCTGATTTTATTTAAAAGCCTAATATTTTTATGGAACGCAATAAGAAATTATAATAAGAATAAAACAAGGATATAAATGATGCTTGGGGGTTTCAGATTAAACCCAAAATACAACAGACATAAAAGAACACCTAAAAAATTCACTAATATGAGATACAAATCATGCATGAAATAAAAGAGCAAACTATATTAATGTGAGGAAAGGCATAAGGAAAAAAAGGCATGACCAAAACATCAATAAAGGAAGGAAGAGAGAACCAAAGATAGAGCTCCTCAACATGGGCACTCCAAAAGGATAATATTATCTGATACATAAAAATCTAATCTAATGAAGGCCAACTTGTAAATAAAACAAACAAAATTAACCTACAAAACACTTCATCAAACGTGTTAGATAAGCAAAAAAGATAAAAAATAAAGCATTTACAAACTAAGAAAAAATGAGCTAAAAAAAAAGCAAGAAAGGAATTAGAAATATGAATATCCCACAGAAAACCAAAAGAGTAGGAGTAAGGGAAGAGGTGATGCTCCTCCATCTAAATCAGAATACCACTGAGATAGGTGCTTCAAACCATCCTCACTTTCTAAAAGGTGATAAGGGAAAGAGGGATATATTATAGGAAGGAACAATCGGAGCTATGAAACATATATAAATTGTGGATCACTCTTAGAATCCAAGTAGACATTTACTTCGTATAGTAGATGCCCAGAAATGAATGCATACTTGAGTCTTTAATACACATAAAATATATAGTGTTTATGTACACATTTTTATACCTATTTTTAAGATATTGTGCTTTAATAAAAGGTATTTGTGTAATTTTAAAATCAAATGGAGAAAAAATGGTAAAAGGAGTTAAAAAGGATGAAACTTGGACCAGAAATGAAGAAGGTGCAAAAATGAACTGAGGCGCTGAGTGGCGCTTACGCGCCAGTTAAAAAGAGAGAGTTGTGCCTAAGCGCCAGGTATCCAACGCTTAAGCTCTAGAAGTAGTTATTTAATGATACATTGAATTTAGACGGATTTTTGAAGAGGTGCTTGAAGAAATTCTTAGTAAAAACGTAGGAAATAGTTAATGGACACAAAAATTCGTTCAATTAGCATTTGAAAGGAGGCAACTTCTAGAAAATTCATTGAATGGGGACACATTTTAAAGAGACACGAAGGAAACTTTTGGATTTTTATAAAAGAAGGCTTGGATCATTCAGGGAAGATGTCAGCCAATCATGACCCATCCATCCAGAGTAACCGCCGCCATCATCACTGACCACTTTTCCTTTTCTATTTTGAGTGAGTTTCTATTGTGAGTGAAGGAAGAGATTAAAATAAACTTCAAGAACTTTGGTGGAGAAGATTTAAAATAAGTGTTTATAATTTGACGACATTTGGTTTTGATTTAGACTTCTTGTTTGTGTGCATGTTTTTTTCGACACTATTTTTGGGTTATAGGAGTTGCCCATTAGAAGTTGTCGGTCACCGGAATAGAAATCCAGTCACCTTCTTTGGAAAGGTATTTTAAGATATAGATATATATATATAAGTTTACAAAAATATGAAATCAAACTGACCTTATATTTTTCACAGTTTAAATGAAAGAGCTCTATACCTCAAACCCTGTATCTATCCAAAAGGATAAACATAAGACTTGACAATGAGGCTCGATTAAATAAACTAAGAAATATATGACATTCGTTTGCTCTAAAAAACTATTTTATTTGTTGGCATGTTCTTCCATTTAATACGAAGAATTAAATAAGGTTTATATTAAGCTGGGTTCAAAAAAGCTTCCTATAACAGCAAGCCCCTATAGTTAATTACATCTTAGATAACCAAATTCACCTAAGAAACTCTCGATAAAAATCAGAAAATATTATCTTCAAAGAGGTCAAAAGGATAGGACTTTTCAATGAAATCGGACAAAGAGGTGTGAAAGGGGAATAGTTCAAATTTGAAACATTTATTATAAAATTCAAAGGAGGAAAAACTAGGGGATGTCATAGATTCGGAGGAGAAACTCGGCGACTTCCTAGTCTACCCTATTGTTTGGCTTCAGTTTTAAGGAGAAATGATTTAAATGCTTCATCCTATCAATTTTATTTGTTAGGGCTTACATTCGTGTGAACCAATCACACAAATAGCCTGCAAGATATGAGGATTTAGGTCGTGACAAACAACAACCTCAGAATCATAAATGAGTTTGAGCTTATATTGTACAGCAGAGCTATACAAAGGCTTAAAGAAAAGGTGAGGATTTATGTTGGATAAGAAAATGACCTCAAAATCATATGCCTTATTGTTAAATTCTAAGGAAAGGTATGATGTTATAGATCCTCTTGCTGTTGAAGTGGTCGTGCTGCCTACAATGCTAGCTCCAAGCTCCTCATCATGGTGAGTTCAAGTTTTCCAATGTGTCAGGTTATAATGTAAAACCAAATGTCCCTATCCTTATAGTTATTTAAATATTATAGGGCATATTAAAATTGATTTGAGTGACACCAGTTAGGATCCTACGGTTCCCTCATTTTGGTACGACTATTTTATATTAAATTCACTTAGTCCAAATGAATTTACTAAACTCAATTTAATGAATTTTATACTTTCATTTAGACCATGGGAAGCCTCGTTAGCAACTGTAGGTTACCTCCTCTGAGGGATTTTCGATCGTTTGATAGAGACGTCTTAGTTTATTTGCAATTGTTGTTTTTTAATGTTTTTATTAAATTTTGAGTAATCTTATATTTTGAATGTTGTTACAGTGAATTTTATCTTAGTTGATTTTAGTTTTGGTTTTGGTTTCACGACTATCATAGAAGTTTTTGTTTTCATGTAGAGTGACATCGTTGTTTAACATGTATGTTTTATAAGCATAAAAGTATAGTGAGGAAAGTATAAGAAAAGACAGTACTGTAAACTCTAAAAGTGTACTTGGCGAGTCTTCTCGTTCCACCTCTTAAAAGGTCAGTAATTGCAAGGCATGTATATAATATTGCAAGAATAATTGCATGAGTAGATGAAGGTTTATTTACTAACCCCAAAGTATGATTTGGTTAGATCTCAAGAGATCCTGGCAGATGATTTTAGAACAAAATATGTCAAGTCCTATTTGCCCATCAGAATTTCTAATAGATTTCGAAGTGTTCAAGGCATGACCCTAGGTCAATTTGAAAATCTCATGAAATATTTCGAGTTCATTTTGGACTTATCATATCATTCCATTAATCATCCGAGGTTGAAGTGTGACAACCCTGTTGCTTAGTGAGACTTAAAAATTTAATTATCCCAAGGATAGGATACCTGATTAGTCAATTAAAGTTTCATTTAAAATTTATGTGAGTGCGTGCCCCTAAGGCAAGTTTAGGTCATTTAAGATTGTGGTGCACGCAATTAAGGCCAAACTTGTAGTGTTTAACGATGTTAATCACCAATCACATTATCTTCTAAATTCAATCAATTGAGTTAGACATCGAGCCTAGATCACTTCCAAGTCCTTAACAACCATGACAGGTGAAATGGTGGTCATCATAATTTTAGTTTAAGTGATGTGTATTCTTATTAAATAATAAAACCATCCTCAACTTTGGGCTTAATAAAAGTAAATTATCATCTTTTCTAACTTAAGTCCCTTACTTAAGAATCCTTTGATCTTTAATTGACTTCCAAGTCTTGAAAATTAGGAGAGTTGTGGTTTTGTTAGTGTTGTGCAAAGGTGGTGACTGGGTTTGTACCTCTTAATCCCATTATGTTACAATCATCCAAATATATTTATTAAGATCAAAATTACCTATTTTCCCTAGTTAATCCTAAATTTTGATTAAGGCACTAAAATAAAAAATGACGACCTTGCCCTTGGGGCACCTCACCTCAAAACTCATTAACCTCCATTCAAATGACTTTGAAGGTTTAGAGTGTCACATCCATGAGTTAATTATAATATTAGAGGAGAACATGTGGACCTCTCCAAATTTAATTTAATTTAAATAATTATTTAAATTTAGAAAAATAGGATTTTTTAAAAGTAAATTTACAACTTTCTAAAATAAAGTTTTTATTTATGGAAAAATTATTAGAAATTTCCTAATGTCAGAGAAACACTTAGGCAAAATTTCAAGATTTTTTGAGTTAAATTATTACTATAATTATTTAATTTTTAATCAATTTCAATGATTAAATTAAATAGAAAATAATGTTTTAATTAAAAAAACCATTTTAATATTTTTAATAAACTTCTCTGAGTTCAAGAAATTCAGAGAATCAAATTGTATGTTTTTGTGATTTTTTTATTTATTTAATCTAACTATCTCTTTAGTGGGAATATATGAAAAAAATTCATTTTTAAGCCTTTAAAATTTATATTTTAACTTAGAAAAATTAGGGAAAATGTCATAATGAATCCTATGTGACCAGGGGACATTTATAAACATTTTAAATCGTTTTTAATATTTTCAGAAATCTTAATTATTTTAATTATTTTAATTATTTTTAATTCAAAATACCATTTAAAATGAAATATTTTCACAAAAATGTGTTTTATTTTTATAAAATACCCCTCATCACAAGGAACTCAGAAAACTACGTTTTATAATTTTTCAAAGTTTTTTTAATTTAATATGATTTTTTTTGTACAAATATACTAGGTTTTTTTAAAAAATCCATTTTAGTGCTTAAATTAAGCCAAATAATTTTAATACTTTCATGGTGGATAGATATGATTTTTATGGATAGTGAGAAAGTGATTTTGACAATTTTTAATAAGTGTATAATCTACATAAACTAATATAATGCATATTCATTTATTTGTGTATGGAAATGTACAAGATAATGCAAAGCATCACAATATTTTCTTAGACTTCTCTGACCATGAAAAACTTACTAAAATTATTCCCATAATTTTCAAATGGATATTTTGATTTATATAATTAAAATAGCCAAAATAGTCACCTTAGCTTGAAAATTAGGGTTAGAAGCATAGAGATGCCCTCTAACCTTCGAAAAATCAGAAGACATGGCCTCTGTTATGAGAAACCAACCCTCAAATTTTCAAGATATGCTAAGCAATGCTTAGTCATGGAGAATTAAAATACCACATAGGTTATTTAATTAATTAAAAATCAAGGAATAAGAAAATAATTTTTATTTTTAGTCCACATTATTCTCCTATATTCACTAACCAAGAGGGTATTTTTTTTTATTTTTATGATTTTTCTAAGGAAAGATATGAATTTTTGAAGTTTAGTCATTTAAAATAATTTAGAAAATCCATATTTTTTTACTTATCCACGCGGCACCAACTCATACTACGGCAGCTCTGAACTCATTCACACGCGGCACACTCTCATTTGATGTTGCCATCCATTTCAGCTGCCACGCGGTCTGCGGTTCGTGTACCATCCGCTGCTCCGGCTATCGGACGGCTCTTCGTTATTGTCCACAAGTGACTTAACTTGTAAGTTGTTCACACTAAAATAATAAGATCTTTGTCTAGACTCAACCAAATAGCAGAGTTTATTTTTAAACCTTCATCTACTCAAGACAAACACATCTATATGGTTAATCAAGTACGAAACCAAGTCATTACAAATGGAGAATCAAAATAAGCTCAGATTAAGGTTTGTTGACCTCATTTTTAGTAAGGTCTAGTCTTCCTCATAGGATTTAGGATCTAGCCTTACGGTTATCCCTTTGACAATCTTAGTGCCTTAGAAATGGGACCCACCTCATTTTAGAAATCTAACCTGCCTTTATATTCCTTTGAAGTTTCGCATGCGGTTCTTGACCTCTAACACGTAGGAGGTTGAAACTAACATGAGGGAACTCAAAAGGAGTTCCTATAGGATCATTAATCCTTAGGGTGGCCTTTTGTACAATTTGCATCGTCGCACACACAAACCTCGAGATTCATTCAGTCGATACGTTCGATCACCACAATTCGCATTACTTGCGCCTTTATTTGTCCAGAATTTGAATAAATTTTGAGACGATCGATCGCAGGTTGAAATTTTATGAAATTTGAATTTGGGACTTATTTTTTGACCCGATCGGCGACGAGGTTCCCCGGACGACCCTAGATGACGAAACGGACTACGCCGGTGCGTCTGGAACGTTGATTTTGCTTAAAAGAGATGTTCATTTCACGACGATGGCGTGTCTAGGAGAAAATGCATAAAATGGAGTGTATAATAATAATAATAATGATATTATTATTATTATAATATAACTTTTTTTTTCCTTTTTCTAAAAAAAAAAAAAAAACCCTAAATCCTATCTCCATCTCTCTCGCTCACGCCTCCCTCTCCTACTCATACGCGAACCGCTCTCTCCGTTTCCCGTTCACACGCGAGGCCGAGCCCCTCTCCTCCCTCTCAGTTGCCTTCCTCGAGCCGCACGCTTCTCACCCCATACACTATCCTTATCATGATCTTATCACCTGCTCTCCTTAAGCCGCACACATGGGAGAAACCTTCCTCTTTGCTTCGTACCCATGCACAATCCCGATCACGATCTTATCGCCTGCTATATGTCGCCATTTTCCCGCCTCCTTCGACATCGGTCCACCATAGGTAGGTTTAGGTGGGCTTTTCTTCTCCTTGGTGGCTATAAGAAACCCCATTTGGGGAGTTCCTAAAGGGCTAGCCAAAATTTTGGAGATTGGGGGAGGTGCCGGACAAAATTTTCTGAGAAAAGAGGGAAGGCTGGTGGGGTGTTTTACTGATTGCTTCTTGTTTAAAGGATTTGGTTGGGAAGTTTTTGGGGGAGCACTTTTCTAAAATTTTTGTTAAAGTTTGGCTTTAAATAGACAAATTGGTATTTCTCTTCTCACCACTAATCTACACCATTTGGATTGCAACAAAAATTAGAATACTTCTTCTTCTCTGTTGAGGCATGTGGAAATAAGATTTGGACTCGTTTTGAGATTTAAGCATGAATAGTTTTTAGAGATAGTAAAATGGAGAATGTGATGGCTACCTCCTTTTCTTTCTCTGCTCAAAATATATGATGAATGAGGTTTCTTTTTGAAAATTTTTAGTTTTTATTCTTTGGAATGCATGCTAGGAAAAAAAAATGCAATGTCAAAGCTTTTGTTATACATATTTTGTTCAAATGGAGGTTGGAATTAGTTTCAATGCTAAATAACATGTTGGCATTAGGAGCTTGGTTATGTTTATTCATTCCTGTTACTTGCTGCAGTTTGGAACATATATTAGTTCTAATATATAGGAATATAAGGCTATAACATATTTGGATTTGGTGGCCTTGTTTTTTAGTACGATTTGGAGTTTTTTGGAATAAATTCATGCTGGAAATTCTAATCTCTATTTTCCCCACTTGTTCGGTATGATTTTGATCTCTTTGGAGAGGGAAAATGCTGGAAATTTTACTTGCTTTGGCTCTTTTGGGTTGGATTCATGTTTGAAATAATATTTTGTTTTCCCTATTTGGTGGATGCAATTTTTTTTAGTCTTTATATTGGGTTTAATTTGGTTTGAGATGAAGAATTGAATAGCATGAATAAATATCTATGTTGGGGGCTCTTAACCACCTTGTTTTATGAAAGTATGAAAGTTTATGGATGAATTTGTTTTATGAAGATCATCAGAATTGATTTGTTGCTTGCATAATTTCAAAATGAGATTGTCTACGATTCATCTAAATAAAATTTCTGGACTTGTTGTTTGGCTTTGGCTTCGTGATGGCTCGGTTTTGCCCTGTTTTGAGGGCTCGATCTTGCCTCCTTTTGCTGCCCCTTACTCGCACTCTATTTTACTATTTTACTGATATGCATGGTTAAATGCATTGAAATCTCCATATTGGCATGCTTAGGAGGTTATTTTTGTGCCATTCTTGCTCCTTACCTGCTTTTCACCTCACTGTTTTGCTGAAATACATGCTTAAGTACATTTCATGTTCCGTTTCAGCTTGTTTGGGATAAGATTTGGAGCTCTCTTTTGCTCCTAGTTGGCCGCTTTGGAAAATATAAATGCAAAAATAAATTTAAGTTTTAGTGGTGTGAATAAAATTTGAAATTGTTGCTACTTTTGTATACGGAATTTTGAAACTTCTAATTCGATTCTTGTAGCTTAAAGTGTATGTGTGGGGCTACATTATTTGATTTGGAAAATTTCCTAGCATGTCACTCAATTCATTCATATGTTTCTTTTTAACACCTGGATATCGCATTTACATACACTCTTGTATATTTACACATTTAGCATTAAGGGAGGTTTACATACATACCACTTAGTGCTCATGATTTACGTATTTAACACTTAAATTAATCTTTACATTCATGCCACTAAATTTACGGGTGTTTACATATGGAACATTTGACTCCAATAAATTTATAGTTCTAGCACATGAATTTCAATTTTCTTCCTCTAAACCTTTATGAATTTGGGTGGCCTTTTTGTAAAAAAAAGAAAACTTGATGGTTTTGGAAATCTGAAAGTTTAGGTGTTTTATTTGTAAAATTCTGAAAAATTTGGTTTGCTCACATGTAAGAATCTCAAAGCTTGGTGCCCTACTTGCAAAAATCTGAAATTGTGTAGGATGCTTTAATTGAGTTGGAAGTTCATTTGGCTTTATTTGGGCTTCCTTTGAGCTACAGTTTGAGGCTTTATTTGGTATTATTTGACTGTAATTTCTTTGGGGCTGCACTTTTGCCATATAATGGCTTGGTTTTGAGCATCTACTGGGCTTGGTTTTTCTTGGCTTGACTGGGTCTTGTTCTTGGTGAAATATGTGACTCATTTTGGCTTTGACGAGACTTTGTCAAATGGCTCGTTTTTAGTCGTATGTAGCTCGGTTTGAGGCCTTTTAGTGATGTTTTGGGCGTACTTTTAGGACTACTTGTCAAAACTTAACTTATGTTTTGAAGTTTGAAATGTCAAAGTTCAACTTGTTTTTTTTTTTTTTAAAGTTTTCTTCGTTAAGTTTTAAGTCATGTTTCGTGAAGGCTTTAAGTTGTATTATGGAAGTTTTCTTCAACAAAGTTTAAGTCGCATATAAAAGAGGTTTTTCATAACATTGGGGTTTGGAAATAGCTTTCATACGATTTGAGGGATGATCCGACTCCGTTATGTCGTGTTTTAGGTGGTATCATTTTCTCTTCTCTCTCTTCCTTGCCATTAGTCCTTTGTTTCTCCTTGCTTTTTGACCTATGTCACGTGCCTATATAGGACGAATAGGTGCGCATGTATAGCACTGTTGCTATATGTGGGGCCATCAAGCAAGGTTGTAAGTGGAGTGTGTGAGGTTAAGGACGGTGATAAAATTACATTATAAAGAATCGGATCTCTTAGAATAGTATCTCGCAACTCAGAGACCCTAGGGAGGGTAGAGTAGGAAATTTTTACAGATGCTATTTGCCCATCCTTGGGGTTTTTACCGCTGGCAATCTAAGGTTGCTAGCATTCCTAGTTCAACTAGAATTTTCAACTCATGGATCAAATTATTTTTAAAAAAAATATATATATATATATATATAAATATATATATATAAATACATTTGAAAAATAGAAAACCACCTCCACTACAAAACAACCTACTTACCTACGGCTTTTACTTGCATGCAGATCCAAACTGAAATGTATGAAAAATTTTACAAAGGTCCATAGTTGGCTACTCGAGTCGAATTAGGGCTGCCTTCTGCAAAAAGTCGGTCTAGTAGTCAGTACTTAAGGTTGTGGTCTACATCACAGTTCTGATTCCTCCTCACCACCAAGCTTACGGTCTTCTTGAACTTGTAGTCCATTCTGCTGTTTTCTTTATTTTTGTTCTTTCTTCCGAATTTTCTACAAGTTTACCTCTGTGGATTTATTCGAAATTTCTACAAACTTTGTTTTATTTCAGATTTATTACGGAATGTTCCTTTTCGACTTTTTCCAACTTTTTCATTCTTTTTTTTTCGTTTCTCCTACACACGTTACACACCCACACCTGCCTAGTGTAGTTTTCTTATTCTATCTTTCAGTGTATATTCTTCTACTGGATGTACAGTTTTGAAATTACCACTACATTATTTCATTGCATATTAACATGCTTTTCTTTTACACTCTCCCCTAGATTAGGATGCCAGCAGCAGCTCCTAGGTGGTAGCCACGATAAATTGGTGACTTCACCATTTACATTATTTCAACCTTAAACAACTTAAATACTAAATTCGACGCTGCAATGATGAGGACCTTAGAGAAAATGCGATGGGCAGCACGACCATCTTCAATAGCAAAACATGTCTACATCAACAAAACCTTTCCTTAAAATTAAACAACAAGCCATATAATTTTTAGGTAGTCTGCTTAGCGCAACATAAATCCTCACGTTATCTTTTAAGCCTTTGCACAGCCAGACTGTAAAATTTAAGCCCTAACTCGTTTGAGGTTCCGTGGTTGTCGTCTAAAACGATGTAAACCATCATATCTTCTATGCGACTTGTGTGACCGTGTCACACAAATATATACCCTAATTAAATAAAACTAGCAGGATGAAACGTCAAATACCATCTTCTCGAAATTGAAGCTAAATAGTAGGATAGTTTGGGAAGTCACCAAGGTTCGCCTCCGGATCTATGACCTCCTCTAGTTTTTCCTCATTTGGATTCCTCAACAATGTTCTAAATTTGAGTCTTTCCCATTTGACACTCTTTGGTCTGATTTCGTTGAAAAGCCCAATCCTTTTGACCTCTTTGAACATAATATTTCCTGATTTTTATCGAGAGTTTTCGTAAGTGACTTCGGTCAATTAAGATGTAATTAACTATAAGGGCTTGCCCTTATAAGAAACTTTTTCTGACCCAGCCTAATATCGTATTTAATTCTTTCTATTAAATAGGAGAACTTGTCGGTAAATAAAATGGTTTTTGCAGACCAAACGGATGTCATATATTTCTTAGTTTATTTGATCGAACCTCAGCCCCAAGTCTTGTGTTCATCCCTCAAAATAGATATAGGATTTGAGGTATAACACTCTTTCTTGTAAACTGTGAAAAGTATGAGGTCAGTTTGATTTCATATTTTTTGTAAAACTTATATATATATGTAAATTAAACGTCCTTACGAAGCGGGCAACGAAATTTCGATTCCGACGACCGATAGCTTCTTATGGGCAACTCCCCCAAACCTTCAATGCCGATAAATTCTGGCAACTCCACTGGGGAGGGGTTTCACTCTCCATTTAAATCAGCGATTATTGTTATCATATATCGGTAATGTGTTCATGGCCCTTATGGACCAGATTACTCTTTTTCTGTTGACATGCTTCGCTCATTTCTTTCTTGGGTAAGTATGGTTAACTTTTTCGGACTTCGGGACCGTCTGTTCAGTCAACTTTGAACAGAGAGGTTCAGGAGTTCATTAGGACTTTATCTTTGTATGGGCTCGGACCCCCGATAGGTGTGTTGGTGGACTAGTTCCACCTGGGCATTGCACGTTGTGAAAATGGTTCCGCGTTGGGTCTTAAATTTTGTCTTTTCCTAGTATCTTTCTGGTTTAGTTTGCTACTTGCAAATTGAGCGAAATTGTTACGCCTTTTAATCATTTGTTTAACTTAATTAAATATCGCAATATTATAATTGCTAAACAAATGGTATGTTTAAGAACACCTCTTAATATTTACAAAATAAAAGCAAGTAATGATAAGGAAAGCGTGTACCCAATTCACAGAACGACCTTCATTTTTTTTAGTGTCCGCACTAAATTTATTGGGTATTGGCCGATACTGACCCTCAGAACTTTCTTTTTGAAGTTGATACGGTGGAGTTCCCGACTCTCACTTTCTCCTGTGACTTGCCCACCGGCCGAGAGGCCCGCAATGTCGCCCTTAAGATCAAATTTGGAGCTAGATTTGACGAGCTTGAAGTCGTACTTAGAAAGGTACCATTCATCTTCATGAGAGTTACTCCTCCAAAAGTTTAAGAGACTTCTATCAAATTTGACTTGAACTGCCCCCAGGACTTCCCTTCCTTTAAGAAGGCGAAGACCATCACCACCCCGACGATCGATAAGTCAGTCGTCCCTTCGTCTGTCAGTTCGAGAGTAGTTACACTTACTACCACTGGATTTATTATTACTGTGCCTATCATACCTTGTGCTAAAGGAAAGGAAGTCTTGGTTGAAGAGGATTCAGTCGATGCATTTACTGTCTCACCGTCAATATTTGAGAATGGTTCCAGTTCGAAGACTGTGCCACTCACTAAGTCACAGTGAAGAAATCGTAATTGGAAGATTCAGAGGGCTATCAGGGCCCGAGCTATAGAGATAACTCCAGTTGATGAGATTCCTCAACAAGAGGAGCTTGGATTGCCTGAGACATCTCCTCTCCTACGAGGAAGTAAGTTTCATCCATTGATGAAAACCACCGGGGATGAGAGCGTCCACAGGATCGCCACTGCATTACTATTACTTCATGGTCGTGGTGAGGGGAGAGAGATGCTCGTTCCTATCACCAGAGTTTGCACAGTGTTTGAAAGATTAGCTGCTAAAGAGGAGTACACTGTCGCTGAGTTGCTTAAGCGAATGTGATGCACAGTTTCAACCTAGATGAAGAAGAAAATCTTGAAGGATGTCAGGCCTATCCGCTAGCGTCAGAGATAAGTGGAAGTACCTCTAGCCCGTGTTCCAGTCAGATTTTACCTTAGAAACCGAGTCAACACTGCTGCTACTATCATAGATAACGCACCTGTTGCGCTGAGGCCCATAGGACGTCGACCATTTAAGTCGTGTTTAGGTCCGAGAATACCACCTACTGCTGTCCATGGAGAGCTTTTGAGGAAAGATAAAGGGAAGAAGTTGCCTCATGACATACTTGGTCTGCACTGTAGGGAGCATGCCTCTCTTTGACGTACCGATGCCTCTTCCAAGAAACTTAATCTTAAGGCATCAACATCGGAGAAGAGGGTGTGGGTACCTAAGGTCACCGCACCAATACCTTTTGTTGAGCTCACGAGACAAATTTGTAGAATAAAGTAGAAATCTGAAGTATCCAGCACCGTCACAACAATTGCTAGTGAGATGGATGAGCAAGTGGAGGCTGTACAACAGAGTCCTCCGGATCTCAAGATGATACAAGAATCAATAATTGAAGAAAAGGTTAAGAAGCTTAGGACCAAGATTTCTGAGTTAGTCCAAGAGCACGGAGTCCCTGTGGATGATGAAAATGAAAACTTTGAAGATTACCTCGAGGAAGACTTCATGGATATTCATGTCTTCGAAACTAGAGCCGCTACATCTACGCGTGATGCCCAGCCTCTTATTGAGGGGAACGTTGTGGGTGAGCAATGTAAGGTTATCTTCCTGAAAGACAAAGAAATCAACCAAACGAAGAATAGAATAGAAGAAATGGTTGCTGTCATGACTGCTATGGCTACAGCTCAGGGACAATCTCAACCACAATAGTTAGCCTCTCCGGAAGTTAATCAACCAGAAATTATACAGATTGTAGATGAGAGGAGGGAGGTTGCCTCGGTTAGTCGAGATGATCAACAAAAGAGGGACTCTGCTTAAAGCATCATTCCAAAGAGGGAATTTAAGCAAATGGTGGAACAAGTTTGGGAGGCCTTAACCCAGTCTAAGGGTGGTGTAGTTGTTTTAAAGGGTAGACCTTATCCAGAGGAATTCGATGTTGTACCCTACCCTAAAGGTTTTGTGTCACTGAACTTTAAGATATTTGAAGGGACTGGAAATCCCAGACATCATATAACACATTTTCGAGCAATTTGTGGCAATATCAAAGATAGTGAAGCGTTGCTTTTCCATCAGTTTATCAGCAGCTTATCAGGGATAGCATTTGTTTGGTATGCCGAGTTGCCCAACGGATCAGTGAAAGTATTCTCCGAGTTAGAACAGCTGTTCGTGAAGAGATTTGCTAGAGCAGAACGCCACATTTCTATTGAAGATCTCATGATAGAAAAACAAAAGCCTGACTAGACTTTAGTAGATTATATTTTGAGGTGGAGAAACCTTAGCATGAGTGTGAACCCCAGCTGCAGGAACATCATGTGATTGAGATTTTGCTCAAGTGCATCCATAGGGTAGTAGCTTTCATGCTCAAGGGACTCACCATCAAACCCTTCGAGAAGCTACTCAGCAAGGCTAGCAATCTGTAAAAAGAACTCAAGCATATGGATTCTCATGAGAAAACGGACCAGGATGTTTGAAAAGAAGTCCGGGACAGTGGCAATGGTCGATAAGGGAAAACAGCCGATGAGGATTCAGGCCTAGCAGCCTCATCAGAGTTCCCCACAATCGTCACAGCATGTCCAGCCTCATCAGCAGCAGGTTCAACAGTCTGGTCAGTCTGGTCAGCAATCATACCAGAGGGGATCATATAGTGCAGATGTTAGACTAGGTCCGTCATTTGCGGAGCGCATGAGCAAGGTGTATTCTTTTAAGGATGAAGTCGTGCCAAAGATTTTCAGAAGTTTAATGAGGAAGCCCAAATTCAGATTGCCAGAGCCAAGAAAACTGGAAGAGGTTGATAAGAAGGATCAACCAAACTACTGTTCGTACCACATACTCATCGGAAACACCATAGAGGGTTGTTTCAGTTTTAAAGATTGGCTTGAGAGGAATCACAAAGAAGGGAATATAACTATCCCTAAAGAATATTTAAAAGAACTTGAAAGAGGTTCTATAAATTTGATTTCGGTTGAGCCAATCACTCCGGTAAATCCGTATGCAGATGAGAGTGTTTGGAAGACAGCTTGGAGCAGATCATCTAGGAAGGTACTTAACCAGATTCAGATCACATCAGCACAAGCCGCTGTTCAGAATCTACAACTGGCCAAACCAAAGATGGAGATTGCGCTGGAAAAGTTGCCAGAGCTAGAAAAGAAGAAAAATGAGGTCATGCACGAGACACAGACCGATAACGCGTGGGGTAGGATAGGGGCTACCTCTGTTAGATTGGTTGTTTCGGATTCGGGGGAGAAATTCCTCTAACTGCTGATTGTGTATGACTATCTCTTTGTCCGTCCGGGGTCTTTTGAATATAATGATTATGATTTCGGCTATGTTTTCAGTGTTTCTAGCGATATCGTAACTGATGACAACCAATCTAACCTTATTTTTGATTCCCAAAATGATCCTCAAATTATACTTAAGTCCAATGAACGCATTAATGAAAATGAAGAAGATGTTGATAACACCGATTACTACAGTTCTAGGAGCCAGTCCTCCAGTGTCGACACCAGAATAATTGATTACAATTTTAAAAGCGGAGGAGATTACGGAAATTAATTTGAGAAGTGGGACAATATTACCCCGAGGATGACTCCAATAAAAAATGAAAAAAAAATAGTCACTCGAGAAAAATCATCACCGCCTCCACTAGTGGAAGAAACACATGATCAAGTAAAGATTGGAGGTCTTTGTAAAGTGGATTATAACATACTAGCTCATCGCAGGAGGTTGCCGGCCCAACTAAGCATTTACGACGCTCTAATCCTGTCAAAGGACAAGAGGAAATCTCTGGTCAAGGCCTTACTTAATCCAGAAATTTTGCTTAGCTCAGTTGGTAAGCACATCCTCGGATGAAGTTTGTTCATTAAAAGAACAGTCTGGGGTAACCTTCACCGATGAAGATTTGTTACTGGGTACTACTGACCACAATAGACTACTCTACATTTCTGTCAAAATTGGTAGATTTGTGTTATCTAGAGTTTTGATAGATCCGAGAGCGTCACTCAACTTGATGAGTCTACGGACATTAGCACATTTGGATGTCGATGTTCAGGAGCTCACCGCCAATAAAATGATGTTAAGAGGATTCAATCAGAAAGGAGAAAGAGCTCCTGGGTTGATTACACTACTAATGAAGGTAGGAGAGCTAGTAACAACTGCTAAATTCCATATCATTGACGCGGAAACTTTGTTCAATGCTTTGCTTGGTCGACCGTGGATTCATGAGCATAACATGGTTCTGTCTTCTCTACATCAGTGTATCAAGTATTGTAAGGAAGGACAAGAGAATTGCATCAAAAAGGATTTGCAACCATTTTCAATTCATGAGGTAGGCATCCATGAAGTCGCTGCCTATTATGTTACCTCGAAGAAGACAATATTTTCTTGAGAAGTTGTGCCACATAAAACTAAAGATTTAAAGGCATCACAAGAGCAAGATTATTCAACTCCGCTTTGACAATCCACTATCACTCCTTCACAATAAGTTGGTGGGGGGTTCTTTTTCCCCACGCACCCGAGATCGAGGCCGGGGATGTAGGCAAGGGAGAACCAGCACGATTGTTGAATGAACTAAGTCAACCATCATCATTGAGGTGGAAGAAAGTTCTGACAAAGAAAAATCGGATGAAGAAGCGATGATGATAAAGCAGAAGAAGCCACCGCTCAAAATTTCCTTGGAAGACATGGAGAAAAGTAAATATGAGTCGATATATGATTGGATCAATCACTATGTGCATGCCATGACTCTTACTCCGATTCACCCTCAAAAGATTGAGAGTTTATAGGTCAAGGAAGTCTGGAGTGTTGGTTTCAAACCGATCAAGTTTTACCGTTCTTCTTCTTCTCCTACTTTTGAAAATCATGTAAATTTCGAAGAGGATGATTCTAATGAATTAATGGAATTACCATTTAGTTACTTTTCTCCTTGTGTAGGAAAATTATTTCAACAGGGATATGTACCAAAGCAAGTGCCAAAGGATAAATTATGGCTCTTTGAGAAATTATGGAATGTTAAAGGTCAAACTCTCAATTCAAAAGAGGGTCTCGAATTTGGTACGGTAGGGCCAGTCAATGATTCAAAATTTTGCATGGTTGTTACTAGCAAGTTAGATGAGGATTGCCTCGATGTAGAAAATGACTTTGATGGCTCTCTAATAGATGATGCTCCTCTAGAGTTTGAGGAGGAAATTAAGTCGACAGTCGATGAATTAAAGGAACTTAACCTCAGGACTGAGGAGCAGTTCTGACCTACCTTGATAAGTTCCCTGCTCAGCAAGGAAGATGTTATGAATTTGATCAAGTTATTGTTTAAATATAAGGATTGCTTCGCTTGGAGCTATGTTGAAATGTTGGGACTATGCTCAGAAGTCGTAGTTCATAAGATGGGAGTGGACAAGAGTACGACCCCAGTAAAACAAGCTCCAAGGAGAATGCGCCTCGAAATAAAACAACAAGTCATTGCCGAGGTGAAGAAGTTGATAGATGCTGACTTCGTGTGGGAGGAGCAATCATGGGTAGCCAACGTTCTGCCGGTTAAGAAGAAGAATGGACAAATTTGAGTATGTGTTGACTTCAGAGATTTAAATAAAGCGTGCCCAAAAGATGAATTTCCACTACCGATACCAGAGTTAATGGTGGACATTGCATTACATGAAATTTTCTCCTTTAGGGATGGATTGTCGGGTTCTAATCATATCAAGATGGCTCCATAAGACGCAGCTCTTACAGCTTTCTGGAAGCCCATTGGAATTTTTTGCTACACAATGATGTCATTCGGGTTGAAGAACACTGGAGCAACTTATCAACGAGCTATGACAAATATCTTTGATGACCTCATCCACTCATCCACAACTAAGTGGAGTGTTACGTGGATGACCTGGTCATCAAAAGCAAGCAGTGAATAGATCACTGGTACGATTTGAGGATCGTGTTTGGACGAATACAAAAATATAATCTTAAGATGAAACCCTTAAAATGCGCCTTTGGCATTACCTCTGGAAAATTTTTAGTATTCGTTGTCTGTTATCGGGGAATTAAGATTGATTCAAATAAGATTAAAGATATCCTGGAAAAGCCTCCTCCCAAAACCTTGAAACAACTACGTTCCTTTGAACGAAAATTGGCATACCTAAGACGCTTTATTTCTAATCTCTCAAGTAGGTGTCGGCCTTTCTCATCATTAATTAAAAAGAATGCTAAATTTGTTTGGGAAGAAAAATTTTAGTGGGCCTTCGAGGACGTTAAGCAATACTTAATGACACCTCCTATTTTTGAAGCCCCTATCCCGGAAAGACCATTGATACTTTATACTGCGGCCTTAGATGACTCTCTCGGAGCCCTGTTAGCTCAGGTCAATGATGAGGGTAAAAAAAACGCACTCTACTATTTGAGTCGATGTCTAATACTTACAAAGATAAAGTATCCTCCAATTGAGAATCATTGTCTGGCTTTGATTTTCGCAGCCTAGAAGCTTAGGCATTACATGGTTTCTCATAGGGTCATCCTTATTTTGAAAGTTAATCCATTGCAATATTTGATGACTGGACCAACACTTTTTGGACGTTTAACAAGGTGGTCAAGGATTTTATTGCAATTCGATAAAACTTTTGTTCCCCTTCGCGCTATCAATGGAAAGATTTTAGCAGATTTCTTTGCAGCACACCCACTCCTAGCTAGGTACCCTCTCGATCATGAGCTGCCGGATGAGCAGATACTACAAGTGGAGCCGTCCAATACTCGACATTAGGAAATGTACTTTAATGGGGCTTCATCAGCCAGAAAGGATAAAGGACTACAAACAGTCATATCGGGCAAAGCAGGAATTCTGTTGATATTCATCACGTCGGACCAAGGAATGTTAAGGTTTTCTTACCACTTGATAGAGCCATACACAAATAATGAAGCAGAGTATGAAGCCTTAACTACCAGATTGGAATTGATAATCTCGATGGATATAACAAACATTACTATTTATGGCGATTCACAACTCGTCATTCAACAAGTTACCGGATAATATAAGATCATAAAACTGAGATTAACAGAATACCATCAGTACGCGATGAAGTTGTTAGAAAAGATCCCTAACGTAACTTTGTACCGGATTCCTTGAGGGGATAACACTCATCACAACGCTCTAGCAAAACGTGCTAAGGAAATAGCATGTCCACTGGAGGATTTTGTTGACATTACAGTACAAGGACGTCAGGTTTTGTCACAGATCAACCTTGACAGCTTACAAAAGCTCAAAAAGGAAGAAGAAATAGTAGCAGCAGTGGTAGACGATCTCGAAGACTGGCACAGAATTTTAATAGAATATTTACAAGCAAGAAAATTTCCAGAAGACAAGTCAACCGCATATCATATCATGAGAAGACAAGTCAATCTCTACAGGAGATCATTTGACCAGATGTGGCTGAGGTGTCTAAGCACAACAGAAGCACAAGATAATGTCAAAGAAGTACATGCTAGATTGTGTGGGGATCACCAGTCAGGGCCTAAAATGAAAATGAAGATTAAGAGACTCGGCTATTATTTTCCAGCAATGTTGATGGATTGCATGGATACCGCTAGAAAGTGTCACCTGTGCCAGGTGCACGGAGTGTTCTTGCACCAACCTCTAAAGGTGTTACACCTGACCGTCGCTTTGTGGCCATTCGAGTGTTGGGGCACAGATATAGTGGGTCTGATAGACCCTTCATCTTTAAAGGGGCATAGCTTTATTCTCGCATCTACAGATTACTGCTCTAAATGGGCAGAGGCAATACCATTACGAGAGGTTACAGCGCAACACGTTCTTCAATTTTTCAAAAGTCAGATTGTCTACTGCTTCGGTTTTCCGTGCAGAGTGATTTCTGACAACGGGTGAACCTTTAAAAGTACTAAAATTAATAGTTTTGACAGACAACATGGGATAGATTGGAGGTACTCCACGATTTACTATCCCAGAGCGAACGGTCTGGCAGAAGCCTTCAACAAGACACTCGTGCAAATTTTGAAGAAAATGTTGGACGAGAATAGGAGAGGTTGGCATGAGAAGTTGTTAGAGGCTTTGTGAGCCTACTAGACAACGTTTAGAACTCCCACCCAGTGTACACTGTATGCGCTCATGTATGGTTTTGAGGACGTACTTCCGTTGGAGGTTCAACTATCGTCTCTTAGAACAGCTCGCTAATCAGATGACAACAAAAGATAGTGTCAAACTTAGACTTGCAGAGTTGGAGAGTCTCGAATGAAATTGATTAGAAGCACAACAAAATCTAGAACTTTATCAAGCGAGAATAGTGCAGGCTCAAGACAAGCTAGTCTTCCCTAAGACTTTCAAAATTGTTGTTCTCGTACTTGTTCTCAAGAGACCAATCCTTGCACACCGCAAAATAGGTGGAAAGTTTGAACCAACTTGGGAGGGACCATTTGTCGTAGAGAAGGTCTATTCAGGAGGGTCTTACCATCTAGTGGACGTTTGAGGGGAGAGACCTATGTTGTTAGTTAATGGGCGATATTTGAAGACTTATTATGCAGCTTAACGTTCTCCGAAGTGAAACTCCAAAAATAATGTTTGGTCTGAGGAATGACTGTTTGGCTAGTGTCTGTGACTGGGTACCAAAATTTTGTAATAAAATTGATCTTAATAAAATCGAAATTTGGATTTACACTTATAGGTTCCTCACTTTAGTTTTGAATTTAGCCAATTTAAATTAGATAAAATATTTCCCCCTGTATAATTCTAAAATCTACTTAATAATGCTTTGTTGTTCTTGTTCATTTTGGATTTCAACGTGCTGATGTTTTCCTGTATTTTTGCCCGAAAATGTCAGCTCCGAAGATGATCTTCTCTTTTAAAGATGATTTAAATCTTGCACTGGACAAAGAAAAGGTAACTCAAGGTGGCATTGTGAACTTTGACTGGGACTACTATCAGGTCAACATTGAATACGAGGGTCCTCTAATGGGCATTGTCAGCCACCGGGAGACAGAAGAACTATCCTCACTACTTAAAATCGATGTCAGGGAAGACTCCTTAATGAAGTGGCAAAAATTGGAAAGGATACATTATCCGATGGAAGGGACTAGTCACATGCAGTCGATGATCATCATACAGACAGGTGGTTTGGTCGGTGTTTCTGCTGATAGAGTTCTTGACACACCCTCAGAAGGACACAACGTCAAAATGCCAACCGCCACAAACACATAGCCTTTATTCGCCTGGAAAGAAGACAAGCAAGGGAGGCAGAAATGACACTTACCTTGATTTATGAGGAGAAGGTCTACTGCCCTAGCTTAAGAAAGACTTTCATCAGTCCGCTGGTCACGAGAGGCGAGCTAGGGTTTGTTGTGGAGCCTACACAGTCAGAGGTCCCCGACGAGCTTTGCCCGGGATTTCAAATGTGTAATGTAGAAATCCCGAGGCGGACGTCAGCAGCAGGGGCATTTATAGAATGCCCCGGATGTAGTGTTCTACGCCAGGAGCATTACGGGATATTTGAACAATACACCGTTGCAAGTGTGACACTCAGAAGTGTCGAACACCCGGAAGTCAAGCCGTACGTCCCAAAATTTGAAAAGACACCACAGTTCTAGATTTTTTCAGAGGTTGAGACAGGGGAGCAGCATCGATGCGTACAAAGGATTACTATGACTGAGCTTGAAATAATGAGTAGAGTCATAAAATAGGAATATGAATTTTATGAGGAGATTCGAGGGAAGTTTGTCAACATCTTGGAAGGTTTGTAATTGCATACATAAGTTCTCTCCGAAAGGGATGAGAGAAGAATTCTTGACTGTGTGTTTGATCTGTGAGACAAAGGTTGTGCTGGTTTTTTGATGAAGAAAACATATTCAGAGCCTCAAAAATGGATGAGAGGCAAGGGACAAATTACAATAACTTCACGAAGGATATGCTAGGGAATCCCCCGAGTATCCTAAGATATGATGAGGTGGATCCTCTACCTTCCAAGATAAAAACAAGGATCAAAAGAATGGTAAGGTGGAGCATACTGGCAGTGAATTGTTTCCCGAATTGTTATATCATTAATATCTACGAGGAAGGAGAATGCATTCTGCCCCACATAGATCACCACGCATTTGTTAGGCCTTTCTGTACAGTGTTCATGAGCAAGAGCAACATTTCATTCAGAAGAGAAATTGACATTGTGGGACCTAGAGAGTTTAGAGGATCGATCGAGATTCCACTGCCAGTGGGTTCAGTACTTATCTTGAAAGGAAACGGAGCAGACTTGGCAAAGCATTGCATCCCAGGAGTGTTGCATTGCAGGGTTTCTGTCACTTTGAGAAGGATGCACGACAGCAAGGTGCCACACAGATTCTAGCCATATTTAGATTTGGAAGAACTATGCCTGTACTAGTTGTGAGATGGTTGCACCTCTAAGTATATGCGAAAGGACTCTTACCCCTGAGCGTGGCTAAGAAAGTTAGCTTGATCATGAGCTTGCATCAGGAGACAGACAGAAATTTACTACTTTTTATACGGCATTAGAGCAGAGAGGATATGATATGCGATGCTATAGTTCTTATATGGATGTACTCAGCATCCTATTTTGGGCAATTTCATCATGTGATCAGCTGTACTACATGATTTGGAAGAAGATTCAATGAAGCTTATTTTGAATTTAAGCATGATTTTTTGAGTTTCCTTTTTGTGCGTATGATGAGAAGCTACATGACCACACGGTGTTTATAATCTATAGCAAACAAAGAACGATATGAAGAAAATGTAATTATATAAGTAAAATCCAAAACCAAAAAAAAATACTTATAATAAAATCTATGTAATGAAAATGATAAAAATAGTCTGTGAATCCTTCACGTCTCTCTCACATTCTGTATCCTTCATATACTTTCCGCATTCTCCTCATTTCACTAAATTCTCCATAGTCCCCGCAATTGCTACTCCTATTTCCGTACTCGGGACCGTAGGCCTTTGCCCTACTTTCACCTTTACTCTTAGGACTGTAGACATCTGTTCTACTCCATCGAGACCGTAGGCCTCTGCCCTACTCCCACCTTTACTCTTGGGACCGTAGGCCTCTGGCCTACTCTCACCTTTACTCTTGGGACTGTAGACCTCAATTTTACTCCCTCGGGACCGTAGGACTCCGCCTTACTTCCACATTTACACTCGGGAGCATAGACCACCGTTCCACTCCCTCGGGACCGTAGGCCTCCGTCCTACTCCCACCTTTACTCTTAGGACTGTAGACCGTAGGCCTTCGACCTACTCCCACCTTTACGCTCGGGACCGTAGACCTCCGTTCTACTCCCTCAAAACCGTAGGCCTCCGCCCTACTCCCACCTTTATGCTCGGGACAGTAGACCTCCGTTCTACTCCCTTGGGACCGTAGGCCTCCGCCGTACTCCCACCTTTACACTCAGGACTGTAGAACTCCGTTCTATTTCCTCGAAACCGTAGGCCTCCGTCGTATTCCCATCTTAACTCTCGGGACACTAGACCTATGTTTCACTCCCTCTGGACCGTAGGCCTCCGCCCTACTCCCACCTTCACTCTTGGTACCGTAGACCTCCGCTCTACTACCTCAGAACCGTAGACCTCCACCCTACTCTCACTTTTATGCTCAGGACCGTAGACCTTCGTTCCACTCCCTTGGGACAGTAGGTCTCGCCCTACTCTCACTTTTACGCTTCGGACCGTATACCTTCATTCTACTCCCTTGGGACCGTAGGCCTCCGACCTACTCTCACCTTTACCCTTGGGACCGTAGACCTCCATTCTACTCCCTCAAGACCGTAGTCCTCCGCCCTACTCCTACCTTTACTCTCGGGACCGTAGACCTTCGTTCTACTCTCTCAGGACTGTAGGCCTCCGCCCTACTCCCACCTTTACTCTTGGGACTGTAGACCTTCGTTCTACTCCCTCAGGACCATAGGCCTCCATCATACTCCCACCTTTACGCTAGGGACTATAGACCTTCGTTCTACTCCCTCAGGACCGTAAACCTTCGCTCAACTCCCACCTTTACTCTCGGAACCGTAAACCTTTGTTCTACTCCCTCAGGATTGTAGGCATTTACCCTACTCCCTTCTCAGCACTAAATCCAAAACAAATCAAATTCTAACACAAATCTGAAATCTACACCTGATCCTTGATAGTCTGAAGTCCACCATATAATCCCCAACACAAATATCTGTCACTCAATTCTACTCTTTGTTCTAAGTATATTGGCTTAGACGTTTGCGTTGGTTTTGTTGATCGTTTTGGTCAACGCCAATACTCGCAGTGTGCTCGTCCGACACACCACATTTATTGGGAGTCCATTTGTTGACCTCATTTTTAGTAAGGTCTAGTAATCCTCTTAGGATTTAGGATCTAACCTTAGGATTTATCCTTTGAAAATCTTTGAGCCTAAAAAATAGGACCCGCCTCATTTTAGAAATCCAAACTGCCTCTATATTCCTTTAAAGTTCCGCATGCGGTTCTTGACCTCTAGCACATATGAGGTTGAAACTAATATGATGGAACTTAAAAGGAGTTCCTATAGGATCATTAAGCCTTAGGGTGGCCTTTTGCACAATTTGCACCGTCATAGGCACAGACTTTGCGATTCATTCAGTCGACACATTTGATCACCACATTTCACATTACATGCACCGTTATTTGTCGAGAACTTGAATAAATTTTGAGACGATCGTTCGCATGTCAAAATTTTATGAAATTTGAATTTGGGACGAGGTTGCTCGGATAACCCCGAATGACGAAACGGACTGCACCGGTGTGTCCGGAACGTTGATTTTGCTTAAAGGAGATATTCATTTCACGACGATGATGAGTCTAGGAGAAAGTGTATAAAATGGTGCGTATTATAATAGTAATAATTATATTATTATTATTATTATATAATTTTTTTTTCCTTTTTCTAAAAAAAAAAAGAAAAGCCCTAAATCATATCTCTATCTCTCTCGCTCACGCCTCCCTCTCCCGTTCGCACGCAAGCCGAACTCTCCCTCTCCCGTTCACACGCGAGGCTAAGCCCCTCTCCTCCCTCTCGGTTTCCATCCTTGAGCCGCACGCTTCTCGCCCCATACGCTATCCTTATCGCGATCTTATCACCTGCTCTCCCTAAGCCGCACACGTAGGAGAAGCCTTCCTCTTTTCTTTGCACCAATGCGCAATCCCGATCACGATCTTATCACCTTCTTTATGTCACCGTTTCCCACTCCTTCGACATCGGTCCACCATGGGTAGGTTTAGGTGGGATTTTCTTCTCATTGGTGGCTATAAGAAACTCCATTTGCAGAGTTCCTAAAGGGCTGGCCGAAATTTTGGAGATTGGGGGAGCTGCCGAAATTTTCTGAGAAAAGAAGGAAGGTTGGTGGGGTGTTTCGCGGATTGCTGCTTGTTCGAAGGATTTGGGAGGGAAGTTTCTGTGGGAGCACTTTTCTTAAATTTGTGTTAAAGTTTGGCTTTAAATTTACAAAAGTGGTATTTCTCTTCTCACCTTTAATCTACACCATTTGGATTGCATCAAAAATTAGAATACTATTTCTCTGTTGAAGCAAGTGGAAACAAGATTTGAACTTGTTTTGAGATCTAAGCATGAATAGTTTTTAGAAATAGGAGAATGAGATGGCTGCCTCCTTTTCTTTCTCTACCTGAAATATATGATGAATGAGGTTTCTTTTTGAAAATTTTTAGTTTTTATTCTATGGAATACATGCTAGGAAGAAAAAAATGCAATGTCAAAGCTTTTCTTACACATATTTTGTTCAAATGGAGGTTGAAATTAGTTTCAATGCTAAATAACATGTTGGCATTAGGAGCTTGGTTATGTTTATTCGTTCCTGTTACTTGCTGCAGTTTGGAACATATATTAGTTTTAATAACTGGGAATATAAGGCTCTAACGGATTTGGATTTGATGGCCCTGTTTTTTTAGTACGATTTGGAGTTTTTTGAAATAGATTCATGCTGGAAAGGCTAATCTTTATTTTTCCCTCTTTTTGGGTATCATTTCGATCTCTTTGGAGAGGGAAAATGCTGGAAATTTTACTTTATTTTTCTCATGTTAGTAAGCTGGGCATTGGCTCTTTTGGGTTGGATTCATGTTGGAAATGCTGTTTTGTTTTCCCTATTTGGTGGAAGCGATTTTATTTAGTCTTTATATTGGGTTTAATTTGGTTTGAGATGAAGAATTGAATAGCATGAATAAATATCTATGTTGGGGGCTTTGAACCACCTTATTTTATGAAAGTATGAAAGTCTATGGATAAATTTGTTTTATGAAGAACATGAGAATTGATTTGTTGCTTGCATTATTTCAAAATGAGATTGTCTACAATTCATCTAAATAAAATTTATGGACTTGTTGTTTGGCTCTGGCTTCGTGATGGCTCGGTTTTGCCTTGTTTTGAGGGCTCAATCTTGCCTCCTTTTGCTGCCTCTTACTCGCTGTCTATTTCAATATTTTACTGATATGCATGGTTAAATGCATTGAAATCTCCATATTGGCATGCTTAGGAGGTTATTTTGGAGCCATTTTTGCTCCTTACCTGCTCTTCACGTCACGGTTTTGCTGAAATACATGCTTAAGTACATTTCAAGTTCCGTTTCAGCATGTTTGGGATAAGATTTCGAGCTCTCTTTTGCTCCTAGTTGGCCGCTTTGGAAAATAAAAAATACAAAAATAAATTTAGGTTTTAGTGGTGTGAATAAAATTTGAAATTGTTGCTACTTTTGAATACGGAATTTTGAAACTTCTAATTCGATTCTTGTTGCTTAATGTGTATGCGTGCGACTACAATATTTGATTTGAAAAATTTACTTGCATGTCACTCAATTCGTTCATATTTATATTTTTAACACCTGGATATCACAATTGCATACACTCTTGTATATTTGCTCATTTAGCATTAAGGGAGGTTTACATACATACTGCTTAGTGCCCATGCATTTAACTATTTAACACTTAAATTAATATTTACATTCATGCCACTAAATTTTCGGGTGTTTACATATGGAACATTTTACTCCAATAAATTTATATTTCTAGCACATGTATTTCATTTTTCCTCCTCTAAACTTTTATGAATTTGGGTGGCTTTTTTGTAAAAAAAAAAAACTTGAAGGTTTTGGAAATTTGAAAGTTTGGGTGTTTTATTTGTAAAATTCTGAAAAAATTGTTTTTGCTCACTTGTAAGAATCTCAAAGCTTGGTGCCCTACTTGCAAAAATCTGAAATTGTGCGGAATGCTTTAATTGAGTTGGAAGTTCATTTGGCCTTAATTGGGCTTCCTTTGAGCTACAGTTTGAGGCTTTATTTGATATTAGTTGACTGCAATTTTTTAGGGGTTGCGGTTTTGCCATATAATGGCTTGGTTTTGAGCATCTCCTGGGCTCGGTTTTTCTTGGCTTGACTGGGTCTTGTTCTTCGTGAAATATGTGACTCATTTTGGCTTTGACGAGACTTTGTCAAATGACTCGTTTTAATCTTATGTGGCTTGGTTTGAGGCCTTTTAGTGATGTTTGGGGCGTACTTTTAGGACTACTTGTCAAAACTTAACTTGTGTTTTGAAGTTTTAAATGTCAAAGTTCGGCTTGTTTTTTTTTTTTTTAAGTTTTTTTCTTTAAGGTTTAAGTCGTGTTTCCTAAAGGCTTTAAATTATATTTTGAAAGTTTTCTTCGTCAAAGTTTAAGTCGCATATAAATGAGGTTTTTCATAACGTTGGGTTTTGGAAATAGCTTTCATATGATTTGAGGGATGATCCGCCTCCATTACGTCGTCTTTTAGGCAGTATCATTTCCTCCTCTCTCTCTTCCTTGCCTGCTGTCCTTTGTTTCTCCTTGCTTCTTAGCCTACGTTACGTGCCTATATAGGACACATAGGTGCGCACGTATAACACTCTTGCTATTTGTGGGGCCATCAAACAAGGTTGTAAGTGAAGTGTGTGACGTTAAGGACGGTGATAAAATTGCATTATAGAGAATCGGGTCTCTTAGAATTATATCTCCCAACTTAGAGACCCTGGAGAGGGTAGAGTAGGGAATTTTTACACATACTATTCGCCCAGCCTTAGGGTTTCTACCGACGGCAATCTAAAGTTGTTAGCAATCTTAGTTCAACTAGAATATTCAACTTATGGATCGAATTATTTAAAAAAATATGTATATAATATATATATATATATACACATTTGAAATATACAACAACACCTCCACTACCAAACAGTTTACTTACCTACGGCTTTTACTTGCTTGCAGATCCAGACTGAAATGTATGTAAAATTTTACAAAGGTCCATAGTTGGCTACTCAAGTCGGACTAGGGCTGCCTTCTGCAGAAAGTCGGCCTAGCACAGCTCTCAGTCCTCCTCACCACCAAGCTTTCGGTCTTCTTGAACTTGTAGTCCATTTCGAGTGTTTTTTTTCGTTTTTGTTCTTTCTTTAGTATTTTCTACAAGTTTACATCTATGGATTTATTCGGATTTCCCATGAACTTTGTTTTGTTTCAGATTTATTACGGAATGTTCCTTTTCGACTTTTTCTGACTTTTTGATTCTTTTTTTTTTCTTTTCTCCTACACACGTTACACACACACACCTGCCCAGTATAGTTTGCTTATTCAATCTTTCAGTGTATATTCTTCTGTGGGATGTAGAGTTTTCACATTACCATTGCATGATTTTAATGCATATTAACATGCTTTTCTTTTACACTCTCCCTAGATTAGGATGCAAGCAGTAGCTCCTAGGTGGTACCCACGATAAATTAGTGACTTCACCTTTTACATTGTTTCAACCTTAAACAACTTGAATACTAAATTCGACACTGCAATAACGAGGAGCTTGGAGCAAATGCGGTGGGCAGCACGACCATCTTCAACAGCAAAACATGTCTACATCAATAAAACATTTCCTTAGAATTAAACAACAAGCCATAGGATTTCGAGGTAGTCTGCTTAGCACGATATAAATCCTCACTTTATCTTTTAGGCCGTTGCGCAGCCAGACTGTGCAATTTAAGCCCTAATTCGTTCTAGGTTTCGAGTGTGTCGTCCGATACAATGTAAACCCTCATATCTTCTAGGTGACTTATGTGACCGTGTCACACAAATATATGCCCTAATTAAGTAAAACTAGCAAGATGAAACATCAAATAACATCTTCTCAAAATTGAAGCAAAATAGTATGATAGTTTGGGAATTCACCGAGGTTCGCCTCCAGATTTATGACCTCCCTTAATTCTTCCTTATTTGGATTTCTCAACAATGTTCCGAATTTGAGCCTTTCCCATTTGCCACTCTTTGGTCTGATTTTGTTGAAAAGTCCTATCCTTTTAACCACTTTGAAGATTGTATTACCTGATTTTTATCGAGAGTTTTCTTAACTGACTTTGGTCATTTAAGATGTAATTAACTATAGGGGTTTTCCCTTATAGGAAACATTTCCGAACACAACCTAATATGAAACCTATTTAATTCTTTGTATTAAATAAAGAAACTTGTCGGCAAAGAAAATTGTNGCACAGCTCTGAGTCCTCCTCACCACCAAGCTTACGGTATTTTTGAACTTATTGTCCATTCTGGTGTTTTCTTCGTTTTTGCTCTTTCTTTCGGATTTTCTACAAGTTTACCTCTATATATTTATTCAGATTTCCTACGAACTTTGTTTTGTTTCAGATTTATTACGGAATGTTCCTTTTCGACTTTTTCTGACTTTTTGATTCTTTTATTTCGTTTCTTCTACATACATTACACACACACACCTGCTTAGTGTAGTTCGCTTATTCTATCTTTCAGTGTATATTCTTCTGCCGGATGTATAGTTTTCACATTACCACTGCACGATTTCATTGCACATTAACATGCTTTTTTTTACTCTCCCCTAGATTAGGATGCCAGTAGAAGCTCCTAGGTGGTACCCACGATAAATTGGTGACCTCACCTTTTACATTATTTCAACCTTAAACAACTTGAATACTAAATTTGACGCTGTAATGATGAGGATTTTGGAGCAAATGCGGTGGGCAACACGACTATCTATAACAGGAAAACATGTCTACATCAACAAAACCTTTCCTTAGTATTAAACAACAAGCCATAGGCTTTCGAGGTAGTCTGCTTAGCACGACATAAATCCTCACTTTATCTTTTAGGCCTTTGCACAGCCAGACAGTGCAATTTAAGCCCTAACTCATTCTAAGTTCTGAGGTTGTCATTCGATACGACATAAATCCTCATATCTTTCAGGCGACTTGTGTGACCGTGTCACGCAATTAAGCCCTAATTAAAAAAAATTGGCAGGATGAAATACTTGAATAGTTTCTTCTTGAAACTGAAGCCAAACCATATGATAGACTGGGAAGTCACTGAGGTTCGCCTCCGGATCTATGACCTCCCCTAGTTCTTCCTCATTTAAATTCCTTAACAATGTTCTGAATTTGAGTATTTCCCATTTGACACTCTTTGGTCCGATTTCGTTGAAAAATCCTATCCTTTTGTCCTCTTTGAAGATAGTATTCCCTAATTTTTATCAAAAGTTTTCTTAAGTGACTGCGGTCATTTAAGATGTAATTAACTATAGGGGCTTGCCCGTATAAGAAATTTTTTCAGAACCCAACCTAAAATAAACCCTATTATATTCTTTGTATTAAATAGGGGAGCTTGTCGGCAAATAAAATGATTTTCGCAGACCAAACGGATGTCATATATTTCTTAGTTTATTTGATTGAGCCTCATCCTCAAGTCTTGTGTTTATCCCTCAAGATAGATACAAGATTTGAGGTAGAGCGCACTTTCATTTAAACTGTGGAAAGTATGGGGCCACTTTGATTTCATTCTTTTCTTAAAACTTATATATATATATATGTAAATTAAACGTCCTTCCAAAGCGAGTAACGGAATTTCGATTTCGGTGATCGACAGCTTCTTATGGGCAACTCCCCCAACCCTTCAGTGCCGATCGGGTTGAGGTTCAATACCTTTATCTTGGATGGGAGGCCTTAATCAGATGGTTATGGTGGCTTTGATTAGACCCAACAAACCTTTGGATAATCTCTGAAGGCTTGGTGAATTGTCTAGGTATGATTTTGACCAAGCTCAATTTTAGTTGTTAATCAAATTATATGCTAGGGGTTATTTCAGAGGGGGCTTTTATGGGGAATCAACTTCTTTCACTGTGGGGAATGTGAGTGCACAAATAATTGGAGTTTGGTACACTATGGAGGTGTGGAGAGATCTATACTAGTTTTGGGGCAAATTTCAGTGAAGAAATTATCTCTGTGGGGTGGTCATCAGTGGCTGAGAGCAAGGGGATTGCACTTGGAATGGTTTGGAGAAATAATGGTGAGATTTTGGTAGAGTTTCTTTAAGGATCCAAGCACTCTCTTTTTTGGCTGTGGAGATCTCCATTTATATCCATGGTTGTCTATTGGAGCTCAGGGGCTGGGAATTGGGTGCTAAAGCATGCTGAGGTGGAGGGAAGAAAGGCTCTAAAAGCCAATGGGAGTGAGCCAAGTCAGGGAGGATCAGTATTGGGGTTTTCCCACATGGGGCTCCCTTGGGCTGGCTATTTCTGGTGGCTAAGTTGGTGGCTAGCCAGAGTTTGGTCACTTCTTAGCTCATGGAGGTCAGGGGAGACTTAATTATGATTTACACCAAAGGGTAAGTGAAGATGAAGAAGATATTTGAGTTTACGCCAAATATGGGGTGATCTCCTTAAATTAATGGACCATTATTCCATAGATCACATTGGCTAGTTTAGGTGTGTTTATCCTGCTCCATGGAGTGTACTTGGTGGCTTTGGTGTCATTAATTAGGTGGCTTGGGCATGACTAAGTCAGTTTTGGTGTATGAGTTTAATTTGGGTCAAAAAGGCTAGGAGTTGGGTTTGGGTTAGGCTAGCCATGAAATTGAGCTCAATTTATTGATCAACATTTTGTATATGATTGTCATGAAGATTTTTGGTGAAGGATTGTAGTAGTTTTGAGTTCAATGGGAAGCTCAATATGAAGGGTTTTGGGATTTCGGTCAGTTTGGGCATGTTGGGCTAGACTAGGTTCTAGGTTGGGCTAAGTCCAAATTGATGGTTGAAAATGGTCGATTGGAATATCATGAAGTTTTTAACATAAATTGGGTGTCGATTTTGGGGTTAGGGCATTCAATAAAGTGACATTTGGAGACATGACCAATTTGGGGAAACTTTGGAGATTTTGAACTTGGATTAAAATTAAATGATATTGAGGTTCACCATGGCCAATTAAAGGTTAAGTTTGGTTTTTAGGAATGTTATGAAGAATATTGGGTCCAAATTGAGGCAATTGAGTAGGCTATGGCATTCAATTTGGTGGGGAATAATTCATAGGGCAAAAATTGTGGGATCAAAATTGAGCTCAAAGCATGGGCCAATCAAGCATAGGTTTGGTTTATACTGGTCATGTGAAATTTGAATTTGAGTTTAGAATTGAAATTGAGGGAAATTGGGCTCAAATTGATGGACATTTGAGGTGACTTTGAGGAAGTTGGGCCTTTAAAGGCAATTTGGGTGTTTTGGTCAAAATGGTCAAAATGGTCAAATTGGCCTAATTGTGTTTCATTATGGGGTCCAATCTAGTTTTGGAGACATTTGGACTGATTTTGGATGTTTTGGAAAAGTTTGGGGTGCCAAGGGTTTTATTGTAATTTTGGCAATTTTGTGGGGGTAAATTGGTAAATTTGGAATTTTTAGGTGGGGTTTAGCAATTTGGGTATTTTGAAATTGTTTGAAATGATTTTTGAACAAATTTAGGTATTTATGGTGCATTTGAGGATTTTGACTAAATTTGGGGTTTTAAGGGCATTTAGGTAATTTGGGTGGATTTAGGGGCAAAAGGCCAAGTTGGACATTTTGATAGAATTTGGGTGCCAACAACCCTGTACGAGCTATGAACCAATGAAATTCTCATTTGGGTCCTCTATGTACTGGTCTTAGCTAAACCCTAGCCTAGGGCTAGTGGGTTTACGGTACCATTTAAATGAGTCTACCAACAGATCAATCAAAGTCAACAATTTTGTGTTTGAGGGTGAGTGGATATAGCTGATAGTAAGTGCAGTGAGTGAAATAGGTCTAGACCAACACCCAGAGTCAAGCCTAAAGTCAAACACTCCTATGGGCACTCTACTTGAGAACCTTTATACTGCCCCACCTACAAAGTGCTGGAGGTTAGGACTAATATATGGAACTTCAAGTTGAGCAAAGAGGAGTTTATAATTTCTAATGGTGAGGGTTCCTTATCTAGTTTTCTAGGAATAGTCAATATGAAAGTCTTATGGCTAGACTCTAGACTACTAAAGAGGGAAATCTAAACCTCAACCAAAAGTGAGGTCAATAAATAGATCCCCAATACGTGCGGTGTGCTGGGCGAGTACACCACGCGTATTAGCGTTGACCGACGAGATTAACAAAACTAATGCAAACTCTTAAGTCAAAAGACCTAGAAAGGAGTGTAAAATGAGTGTGCTAATTATTTCTACTGGGGATTTAGCAAGTGAATACCCAATAGAAATCAAGGTGTAGGAACTCTCGCTGGGATTGAAGAGTGGGTTTTGAGTTATCAAATTTTAAATGTCTACTGGGGATGGGAATCAGTATTTAGGTGCTGACCCTGAGATTGGAATTGAAATTTAGGTATCAATCCCTAAAAAGGATAGTTGAAATTTAAGTACTGACCTCGAAGATTGAGAGTAGGATGTCGTGTTCCATTAATGGGTGACTTACTCCTATCTTGAAGATATGTGTAGAGAATTGGATGTCATGGTCCCATTCAAGGAGGTCTTATACCAATCTTGAAAGGTTGAAAATTGGACGCTCTATTCTATTCAAGGGATTCTTACTCCTACCTCGAAGATATGTGTAGAGAATTGGATGTCGTGGTCCTATTCAAGGGGGTCTTACACCAATCTCAAAAGGTTGAGAATAGTATGTTGTGTCCATTTAAGGGAGTCTTAATCCTATCTCAAAGATATTTGTAGAGAATTGGATGTTGTGGTCCCATTCATGGGGGTCATATACTAATCTCAAAAGATTCATAATAGGATGTGGTGTTCCATTCATCAGAGTCTTACTCCTTTCTCGAAGATATGTGTAAAGAATTAGATATCGTGGTCCCATTTAAGTGGGTCTTACACCAATCTCGAAAGTTTGAGAATAGATGTTATGTTCCATTTAGAGGAGTCTTACTCCTATCTCGAAGATATGTGTAGAGAATTGGATGTAGTGGTCCCTTTTATGGGGGTCTTACACCAATCTCGAAAGGTTGAGAATAGGATGTTGTGTTCCATTTAAGGGATTCTTACTCCTATCTCGAAGATATGTGTAGAGAATTGGATATCGTGGTTCAATTCAAGGTGCTCTTACACTAATCTCGAATAGTTGAGAATAGGATGATGTGTTCCATTCAAGGGAGTCTTACTCCTATCTCGAAGATATGTGTAGTAGATAAGAAATTTTAATGTCCCTTTAGAATCACATCTAATTTACTTAGGGTGATTATCTTCGTTAACGACCTGTGATTAATTTTAAATTAGCCTGAAATTTTTTTTTTAATTCCTGAATTAGTTATCCATACTATATTTTCTTCTGAATTATAAAGTGAATAGATCAAATGGAGCAAAAATATTGGTTTGATTATCTCTCTGATGAAGAAATAAAGCTTTCTTATGAACATTTGTTTGAATTTTTTTGCTTGCAGTCCTCCTTGTTGATTGAGTTTTTTTTAACTCATGAAATTTTTAGCATCCGAGTTATTGTTTCTTTTTGCTGGAAAGATATATTGAGATCATCAGAAAATATTTGAGTTATGTTAATTATTGTTTTATCACTACATTGCTTTAATATGGGGATTCTTAGATTTATTTAATTCACTGGAGATTTTATGTTGAGCTCCTTGGTCGAGCATTAAATCTTGTTTAATCCTGCGGTTTTGTTTTGAACTTCTCAATCGATTTTCCGTTTAGAAATGAAGATTTGTGGATTGGATTTAGCCCTCATGTGAAGACACAATTATGTCTCATGTAGCTCTCTTTATTTGAACTTCAATATTGGAATTATTTTAATAATATGGATAGACATTTGGTGGCTCGGTTTTGCTTATATTGCATATGGAATTCTCGATGGTTTTGCCTTGTGATTGAAGCTCAATTTTATTTCTCCGAGTGATTCAATTTGGCTCTTGTGCTGGGTTCAGTTTTGGTCTGAGATTTGGTTAGGTTTTGTATAAGATTAATTTCAATTCTATATGGGATTTGTCTTGGTTAAGTTTCTTTTTCTTAGGTTGGTTGCATTCAGAACATTATTTTATTTTATATATATATATATATA
>JXCR01136207.1:61354-94217 GCA_002079205.1 Phalaenopsis hybrid cultivar | reverse complement strand
TTTGATGATATTGCACTTTAAAGAAAGATATTTTTGATGTTTTGTTACAGGTATGTTGAATTCTGGTCATTGGAGCAAAAAGATGCAAAAAGTAATGAATTTGGAGCAAAAAGGACCGAAATATGAAGATTTTATCTTGGGTGCCGACGACGAGCTCGACGCCCTTGACAGCGGCTCGACGCCGCCGACGGTGAGTTTTTCCCGAGAGTCCAAAATTAAATATTCTAGAAGGCCACCGACGGCGCCATCGAGGCCGCCGAGCACGTTGGTTCTCTCAGCAGATGCATTGAATGTGGACGATTTTTGAAGGGACGCTTGGGCAACTCTTGAAAATTCTTCTATAACTTTAAAAGAAACATTTGGAGGTCAAAAAAGGGGGTTTCCACGGGTGTCTGCTGAGTCTTTGTTGTTTGTGCTGCCCATTAGAGTGTAGAGAGTGGTTAATATTGTGAGGAATTCTTCGAGAGATTGTAAGAGTGGAAGGAAAGTGAGAGATTTTTTTCTCCTTGCCGCTTCGAAGGAGAAACATGTGTGTTGTAAAGAAAGGAAGACATTCAGAGGAACTTTGAGGAGTTTGTTTAGGGAGGAATTAGAGATAAGCTGTATTTACTTNTAAAAAACTAGAACTCTTAAACTTGATGACTAGATAGTCTTGTACCTACAGAGTTAATTTAACNATTCCTATAGGATTTTTGTAAGCAGTGTTATATGCCAATAATGTAGAATCAAGTCTAGTGAACCAATCTCTTATATTAGAATTTACAATTTTTTCCGATATTCTTTTAATTTCTCGATTGGATACTTTTGCCAAACCACTAGGACGAGGGTGATAAGCTGTGTAATTCAATTTTTTATTCCATATTTTAGAGTTAATGTTTCAATTATTCTATTCTTAAATTGACTTCCCTCCATCTACAATGATTAGTCTCAGCATTCCAAATCTTGTAAAAATATTTTTTCTTAAAATATTTGCAACAATTTTAGCATCACATCGAGGTAAATAAACTACTTCAGTCCATTTGGAGACATAATCCACAACAATGAAAGTATAAATCTTTTAAAAAGATGGTATAGAAGGTTCAATAAAGTCTAAACCCAAACATAAAAAATTTCAACTTCAAGAGTAAATTTAGGGGCATTTCATTTATTCTCGAAATATTGCCTACTCTTTTGACGTCTATCATATGTTTTTATATAATAATTAACTGCTCTAAATAGAGTATGCCAATAAAATCAGTATTGTAAAATTTTAAATGTAGTTTTATCAACCCTAAAATGTCCCCTAAAGTCAAACTTAAGACTCTTTTGTATAATTTCTTGGGTTTGTTCAATTTTTCACATATTCAAATAATTAAGTCCTTACATTATTTATAAAAATAAGGGTCAACCTAAAAATAATAATTAGAATCATGAATGTACTTTTTAGTTTGATGGCTATCTAGACCGCAGGGTAAAATATTACTAATAAATAGTTAACTATATCAACATACCACTGAACTCACCATTCATCAATTCTATTTAATTGTTCAACAGGAAAATTTTCATTAATTCATCATTAAAATTATAATTTACCTTTTCAAGTCATGAAGAATGATTGACTATTTGACTATCAGTACCCTTCTTATCTACAGCTTGAAAATCAAACTCCCCATTAAAAGGATCCATCTATTTAATCGTGGTTTTGCATCCCTCTTCATCAATAAATACTTTATAACAAAATGATCAGTATGCACAATACATTTGGTTCTAATAAGATAAAACTTGTATTTATCAAAAGAATATACTATAACTAATAATTCCTTTTCAGTAGTAATGTAATTAATTTGAGCTTCACTAAGGGTTTTATTAGCACAGTTTATTACTTTAAAAGTTTTATCTTTTCTCTGCCCTAAAACAATCCCAAAAGCATAATCACTAGCATCACACATTAATTCAAAATGTTTTGTCCAATCAGGTGAAACAATAATAGATGCAGTGATTAATTTTTTTTTAAGTACATTAAAAGCATTAAGACATTCCTCATGAAAATCAAAATTAGCATATTTTTCATACAATTGACATAAAGGCTTGGAAATTTTAGAAAATTCTTTAATATAATGCCTATAGAAACTAGCATGTCCCAGAAAACTTCTTTTTCCTCTAAAATTAGAAGGGGATGGTAATCCAACAATGAGTTGAATTTTTGCTAGATCTACTTCGAGTCTTTTCTCAGAAATCTTATGTCCCAAAATAAATCCTCCTGCACCCATAAATTGAAATTTTTCTCAATTAAGAACAAAGTTTGTTTCTTCACTGCATTTTAGAACCTTTGTTAAATGATTTAGACATGAATTGAAAAAAGTTCCAACAAATGAGAAATCATCTATAAAAACTTCAATTCCTTTCTCAATTATATTACAAAAAATTGACATCATTCCTCTTTAAAATATTGCAGATGCATTACATATTTGAAATGACATTCTCCTAATAGAAAATGTTCCATAAGGACTTATAAATGTTGTTTTCTATTATTTCTCATGAGCAATAGGTATTTAGCGATATCTGGAATATCCATCCAAGAAGTAAAAAAAAATAGTGCCCAACTAGTCTATCCAACATTTTATCTATGAAAGGTAGAGGAAAATGATCTTTCTCGGTGATGAAATTTAATTTTCTATAATCAATACAAATTCACTATCCATTGACTTGTCTTGTAGGAATTAATTCATTCTTTTCATTTGCAATAGCAGTCATTCGTCTTTTCTTAGGAACACAATAAATAGAAATTACCCATGAACTATCTGAAATTGGATAAATAATTACAACAACCAACTATTTTCGAATATGTTTCTTAACAACCTCTTTCATTATATGATTTAATCTTCTTTCAGGATCAATTCTAGGCTTATAATTATCTTCCATTAAAATTCTATGCATACAGATTGAAGGACTGTTTCTTTTAATATCAGCTAATGTCCATCCAAAGGCTTTCTTATGATTTTTTAATGTCTATAATGATATTTCTTCTTGTTCATGAGTTAAATCTGAGGATATAATAACAAGTAATGTAGATGAGTTCTCCAAAAATGCATACTTTAAATGAGTAGGTATAACCTTCATCTCAAGTTTAATAAGTTTTTCAATAGAAGATATCAGAGGTTTACTATTTTCAGTAATGTCAAACATTTCAAAATTCTTCCTGAACATAATTTAACTCCTCAGTGTTTCTTTCTTTTAATTCATTTTAAAAATCTTTTTTACTTTCTAATTCCTTTTGTATCTTTGTTAGTTCTTCTTTTTTATCTTATATGACTTCACATCTTTCTTGAAAAGGAATAACAATCATATAGTTAATTATATGTATTATGTAACATTTACCATCCTTTCCTTTATCATGATACTTCATTGATTTAAGCACTTTAAAAGTTGCTTCCTGATCATTAAGTATCATGGTTAATTCTCCTTTTTGCACATCTATCTGTTGACCTCATATTTGGTTGAGGTCTAGTCTTTCCTCTTTAATAGCCTAGGTTCTATCCATAGGACTTTCCTACTGACTATTCCTATAGGACTAGAAAAGTATCCCTCACCATTAGAAACTCTAAACTCTTCTTTACACAACTTGAAGTTCTACATATTGTTCCTAACCTTTAGCACTTAGTAGGTGGGGCCAATATGAGGGAGCTCAAGGGGAGTCTTGATACAATGAAAATATATACATTTTTAGACCCATATTTTATACTTATTTTTTGTGATATTGCATTTTAATGGAAGGTTTTTTGATGTTTTCTTACAAGTTGTTGTTTTTTAGGACTTAAAGTAAAAAAGAAGGAAAAAGGATGGAATTTGGAGTTAAAATGACATTTTTGAAGAAGTACTTAGCGACGACCGCGCCAAGGGTAGCGACGATCGTGCGGAATAACAGAACAACTCAATTTTTTACTCAGCACCGACAGTGTCAAAGGCGGTACAGCCCCCTTTTCTAGAAGGTTTAATGTATTTGGACGAATTTTGAAGATTTTTTGGAGGCGCCTCTTGGAGAACCGACCCTGGGCTTTATTTGGGGCCAAAATTCATCAGGAGATTGACTCCTTTTTGCTTCAAAAACGTTTTGCCACACTCTATTTTTGCCATCCTTCATAATCCATCTTCATTACACCATCATATCGGAGTCCATTAGTGATTTTTCTTTAATATTTTAGAGTTTTTCTGGTGAGATTTAGTGTGAAACTTTTTCTAAGAGTGTTGGAGAAAGAGAAAAGTGAGAGATTTCTTCTTCCTGCATTTCTAAGGGAAGGCTACAAGGGATTTGCTTTGAGAAAGAGTTTCAGATAAGTTTTGTTTGTTTATTAGTATTGTATGAACTTTCTTTTATATATGAAATTTGTGTTTTGTTGTGTCTTTCTCGTGAAGTCTAATTAGTTCCCTCTATCTTTCTCCCTACTTTGAGATATGGTGAAAGTAAGAGATAATATGATGAGCCAATATTAAAATATAAAATAAATTATGATGATTTTCAACTCTGAACTTAATTTACATTTGATCTCGCTTCCAAAAAAATTGAGAATTATGATGATCTTTTCAACTCCAAAAAGATTGAAAATGTGGAGAAAATATTTGGAAGAAATTCATGGGACTTAGCTTTGAACTCTTAGAGTCACTCTTGGAAGCCATTATTTGGGTATTTGAAGTGTATTTTGGAATTTTTTTTTATAATTTTGATTAGATTGAAATGGCTCCACGACAAAAGAGGTGAATTGAGTTTGACGAGTTTTGCTTCATCAATGCGAAGGCTCAATCAAGATTTACTTCAATATTTCAAGGGAAGAAATGTATACAAGATCGTGTTTTTGAGAGCCCGGGAGGAGAAGTTGAATGAGTTACCAAACAGAGGTGGGTAAACTTCTGTTATACCACCAATAAGGCTGTTGTGAATGTTGTGAAAGAATTATATGCTAATGCATTCTATTTTGAGGACGGAACTGTTTGAGTAAGAGGGTTTTCTGTTGAGTTTAGTGTCGCCCGCATTAACTCATTTCATGAAGTCCCAAACTCATATATCTGCAATTATGAAACCTTCAGTACAATGGAAGGCCTGCTGAACAATATCATTAACTTTCCCACTGATGGGAAAGGGACATGGAAGTTAAAGCAGCGAGAACGGGTAAATTTTTCTGCTTCCATGTTGAATGCCACATCTAAAGCGTGGCACTATTTTATTTCCTCTAATCTGTTACCTACCTATCACCATAGTGAGGTAACAAGAGATAGAGCTATTCTAAATTTTTGTATTCAGAACAATTGGACTATAA
Organism: Phalaenopsis hybrid cultivar; assembly: GCA_002079205.1. Taxonomy (NCBI): domain Eukaryota; kingdom Viridiplantae; phylum Streptophyta; class Magnoliopsida; order Asparagales; family Orchidaceae; genus Phalaenopsis; species Phalaenopsis hybrid cultivar. Next base: position 88,926 of record JXCR01136207.1, on the reverse strand, counting down.
ATGTAGGGAGAATTATTTATAAGAATATTTTGACCACAACAAGGAGTGAATCAAGTGGAGGTTTAGGAGATCCTGACCTCATTTATGCACTTTGCCAACTTTCTGGAGTTGAAGCTGGAGATGATGAAGAATGGGTTTACCCTATGAAACCCATTAGTAAACCTAATTTAAAGACGTATGAATCTTATGAAGGATGGAGATCTGGGAGTAGGAGTAAAGAACCTTCTATTAGTAGAGATATCCCCTCTACTAGTTATGACATTCCTTCCTTTAGTTCCCCTACCGTTCATGATTTAATGAATGAGTTAACCTTGCAGCGGAAGAGTATAGAGAAAATAAATGAAAGAATTGGGGGATTAGAACGTAGACATGATTATGATGGTGAGTACCTACAAAGGCATTCTGACTTCGAGATAGCTTACTACAAAGTTCATGCCCAACACTACAAAGGTAAGCCTGATGTTACTCTTCCTGAATGCCCCCATTATACTCAGTATCAGCCTAATCCACCTGCTGACCAGAGAGACGAGCNAACAATCCTTGAAAAGAAAAGAAAAATATATAGGATTGAAAGCAAACCAAATGAAAAAAATATATATAAGTGAGGAGAAGCTTGAGGAGATGCCTAATAAAAAATTGGCTTTAGTTGGACATACCTAAAGGGAAAACCTTAATACATTCCTGAACTTATATTTATGGAATAGCATCTCTTACTAGAAATGTTCTCATGAAGTTCCTATCATTTGAATATTTTAAGTGACTTGATATTACAACATATAGTCATTCTTGAAATGAATAAAAAACTAGAACTCTTAAACTTGATGACTAGATAGTCTTGTATTTACAGAATTAATTTAACTACTTGAATTATTTTTGAAAATCTCATTATGGTATTTACTTAAATCAAACTTATAGTATTTTTGAATTAAAACTTTACCACAGAAGATCATAACTTTTATTTAGTACTAAATCTACTTGAGGCAAAGTAATAGTTAAGTTTGGGGGATTTTAACCAAAGGAAAATATGTTGAGATTTTCATACGTATTTTACACTGATTTTGATGATATTGCACTTTAAAGAAAGATATTTTTGATGTTTTGTTGCAGGTATGTTGAATTATGGTCATTGGAGCAAAAAGATGCAAAAAGGAATGAATTTCGAGCAAAAAGGACCGAAATATGAAGATGTTATCTTGGGTGCCGACGACGAGCTCGACGCCCCTGACGGCGGATCGATGCCGCCGATGGTGAGTTTTTCCCGAGAGTCCAGAATTAAATATTCTAGAAGGCTACCGACGGTGCCATCGAGGCCGCCGAGCACGTTGGTTCTCTCAACAGATGCATTGAATGTGGACGATTTCTGAAGGGACGCTTGGACAACTCTTGGAAATTCTTCTACAACTTTAAAAGAAACATTTGGAGGTCAAAGAAGGGGGTTTCCACGGGTGTCTGCTGAGTATTTAATGTTTGTGCTGCCCATTAGAGTGTATAGAGTGGTTAATATTGTGAGTTCTTCGATAGATTGTAAGAGTGGAAGGAAAGTGAGAGATTTCTTCCTCCTTGCCGCTTCGAAGGAGAATTCTGTGTGCTGTAAAGAAAGGAAGACATTTAGAGGAACTTTGAGGAGTTTGTTTGGGGAGGAATTAGAGATAAGTTGTATTTACTTGTTGAAGTTTGTATGACTTTACTTTTATATATAATACTTATTGTAGTTTGTATGACTTTGCTTTTATATATGAAATCTAAGTTTTGTCGTATCTTCTCCATGAGTTCTGAGTAGTTCTCTGTCTTTCTCCTTGTCTTGAGATTTTGTGAAATGGTGATTTGAATTGGTTGTGCCATGACAATGTTAAAGAGGTTGTGATGATCTTTTCACTTCAATCTTAATTTACTTTCAATTAGGTCAATTGATTTGTGAAAAAATATGTTGAGTTTTACAACTAAAGTGAAGATTACATCGAAGATTCAGGGAGGTCAAAGCCTTTATATGTTGAGTTTTACAACTAAAGTGAAGATTACATCCAAGATTCGGGGAGGTCAAAGCCCTTGATATGGTTGAGTTTTACAACTAAAGTGAAGATTACATCCAAGATTCAAGGAGGTCAAAGCCCTTGGAAATTGGGTGCAAATAAATATAGTTTTACAACTAAGGTGAAGATTACATCCAAGATTTAGGGAGGTCAAAGTCCTTGAAAGTTAGTTGTGATGATATTTTAACTTCCTTTTTACTTTGATCTTAATTTACTTTCAATCTGTACAACTAAAGTGAAGATTACATCCAAGATTTAGGGAGGTCAAAGTCCTTGAAAGTTGGGTGAAAATAAATAGCAAAATAGAAGTTATCAGGCGNAGGTTGTGATGATCTTTTCACTTCAATCTTAATTTACTTTCAATCTGGCCAATTGATTTGTGAAAATATGTTAAGTTTTACAACTAAAGTGAAAATTACATACAAGATTTATGGAGGTCAAAGTCCTTGAAAGTTGGGTGCAAATAAATAGGGAAATAGAAGTTATCAGGCGTAGAATTGGAGATTTAAGAGTGACAAACTAAAATCCTCAATTTGGTCCTATCGTTTGGGTGCTGAAGTGTAGATGTTAGCGCTCAGACAAGGGGAATGTGGGAGCTCCAAAGTGAGAGTCGGTATCCTCCCCGCCTAGCCGCAGATTCAATAACCAAGCATAGGATTAGTTAATATTCTTTATGCCTGNGTGACAAACTAAAATCCTCAATTCGGTCCTATCGTTTGGGTGCTGAAGTGTAGATGTTAGCCCTCAGGCAAGCGGAATGTGGGAGCTCCAAAGTGAGGGTCGGTATCCTCCCCGCCTAGCCGCAGATTCAGTAACCAAGCATAGGATTAGTTAATGTTATTTATGCCTAGTCCAAAGGGTAAACAATAGGTATGTTCCTATTTGACACAATACAATTTGAACTAATTCAATTTATCCATTCACTTAAATTTGACAAGGAGAATGATGCTTTCTTATATATTGAACTTCACATTAGAAACTTTATTAGTAGAATTAGTTAATTAAGAGCTTATTAAAATCTTAGNAAATTTGTTGACAAGGAGAAGGATGATTTCTTATATATTGAACTTCACATTAGAAACTTTATTAGTAGAATTTGTTAATTAAGAGCTTATTAAAATTACATTTTTATTTCAATTGCCTATTAGTGACAAATATACAATTTGAGCTATATTGTTGTGATTAAGTATTAATTTTTTAAATCTTAGTTCGTAGCCTCTAATATTACTTCCTGTGGGATCGATATTCAGGACACCATTAGAGCCCTATATTAATTGAGCGATACGTATATTTGTGTTGATAAGTGTGACTTTGCAATTATTGAATATTTTATACACATGTTTATCAAATCTATAACCGTTATCAAGTTTTTAGCGCCGTTGCCGGGGATTTAAATCTTCTAGTAGCAATATCAAATTCTTGTATTTTTAAGCATATATAAAGCCGCTGTCAGTNTGACTTTGCAATTATTGAATATTTTATACACATCTTTATCAAATCTATAACCGTTATCAAGTTTTTAGCGTCATTGCCGCGGATTTAAATCTTATAGCAGCAATATCAAATTCTTGTATTTTTAAGCATATATAAAGTCGCTATCAGCTCCCTCTGGTAAGAGAAACACTTAAGCAAAAATCTAAGATTTTTTAAATAAATTTTATTTATTATTTTATAATTATTAAATGATTTTAAGTGATTTTATTAAAATAGAAAATATGTTTTATCTACAAAAAATATTTTTTTTATATTTTTATTAAACCTCTCTCAGTCCAAAGAACTTATAGAAATAAATTTTATATTTTTATTATTTGTAATTTATTTATTATAATTACTTTAATGAGAAAATGAGGAAAACACATTGTAGGGCCTTTAAAAATTTATTTGNGAAAATATGTTTTATCTACAAAAAATATTTTTTTTATATTTTTATTAAACCTCTCTCAGTCCAAAGAACTTAGAGAAATAAATTTTATATTTTTATTATTTGTACTTTATTTATTATAATTACATTAATGAGAAAATGAGGAAAACGCATTGTAGGGCCTTTAAAAATTTATTTCTAATTTAGAAAAATTAGGAAAAATATTTTAATGAGTCTTAACTTATCAGGGAACCATTAGGAACATTTTGAAATATTTTTTTATTTTGGGAATTTTAATTTTTTTAATTATTTTTAATTTAAAATATAGCTAAAAAATAAAGTATTTTATCAAAAATGATTTTATTTTTCCTAATTTCCCCTGATCAAAATGAACTCAGAAAACCACTTTTCATAACTTTTCTAAGTGTAATTAATTTAATATAATTATTTTTATACAAAAATACAATGTTTCTTAAAAAATCAAATTAGTGCTCAAACTTAAACAAATATTTTTCAATTTTTTACAGTGGGTTAATATTATTTTGACACAAAATGTGGAATTGATTTCATTAATTTTTGGTTAACATTTAAATTATTTAAATTAATACAAAATATACACACTTAATTAAATACAAAAATGAACAAAATTATTCAAACCATCATAATATTTTTTCTAAACTCCTCTGGCCATAGGAAACCTACTAAAATTTATCTCATAATTTCTAAGAGACGAAATGATTCAAACCATCAAAATATTTAAGCCAAAATAGCCATCTTAGCTTGAAAATTATGGTTAGAAGCACAGAGATGTCCTCTGATCTTGGAAAAATCAGAGAACATAGCCTCTACCATGAGGAATAATACCTAAAAATTTCAAGCGATGGTGAGCAATGTTTAGTCAAAATGAGTTGAAATACCAAGATAAGTATTAATTTAATTAAAAATCTAAGAGTCAACAAATAATTTTTATTTTTAGTCCACAATATTCTCCTTTGTTCATTGAGCAAAAGGGTATTATTTTTATGATTTTTCTATGAAAAGATATAGATTTTCAAAGTTCTAGCATTTACATTAATTCAGAAAATCACTATTTTCCTATTTTAACCAGACAACGCAAACGCATCCTTATCCTCTCTGAGCTTTCCACGTGGCACTCTACTATTTGATGCCATAAACCACCTCAGCGCCATGCGTCATGTGGTTCACGTACTAAGAGTCCTCCAATGTAATCTCAGCCGTTCAAACGATACATGTGTGATTGGACGCCTGTGGGTCATCATCCCCAAATGACCAAACGCGTAATCCTTCTACACTAAAACCTTAAGATATTGAGCTAGACTCAACCAAATCACTTTGTGTTTATTCCTACACCTTCATCTACTCAAGACACACCTATTTATACAGTTGATCAAGCATTAAATATAATATGTATGTATGGAGAATCAATTTAAGCTCAGTTTAGTGTTAAGGCTCAATACTTTTTGTCTGAAAAGCAAGACCTCAATCAGATGGTTGTAGATGCTTTAAATCGGGCTAACAAACCTCTAGATGAACTTCTGGGTTGTGGTGACATTTCTAGGTATGATTTTGATCAAAGCTGGTTTTGGGTGTTAGTCTAGAGCTAGGCTAGAGGCTCTCTATCATGGGGCTTTTGTGGGGAATCAACTCCTCTCACTCAAAGGATGGTGAGTGCAAGTTTAATTGGATTTTGGTTCACTATGGAGCTGTGGATAATTTTGTCCTAGTTTTGGGGCAAATTTTAGTGAAGAAATTAGCTCTACGGAGTGGCTGTGAGTGGTTGAGAGCAGAGGGATTGGGCTTCAAAAGGTTTGGAGAGGCTCTAGTGAAATTTTGATAGAGTTTCCCCAAGGTTTTATGCATTTATTTCTTTTGTCGTGGAGATCTCAATTTATAGCCATGGTTGTCTGGTGGAGCTCACGGCTTGACATTGGGCGCTAAAGCTTGTTGAGGTGGAGGGATGAAAGGCTCTAATGTCCAATGGGACTTAGCCAACTTAAGGAAGTTTAATTTTGGTCTTTTCCCATTTAGGGCTCCCATAGGCTGGCTGTTTCCAACAATTGAGGTGGTGGCTGGCTAGGGTTAAGTTGCTTCAGGGCTCAGGGAGACCAGGGGCTGCATAATGATGGTTAAACAATAATGGTAAGGCATGATGGAAAAGATATTTGTGTTTAGGCCAAAAATGGGGTGAAATCCCATAAATCAAGGGACCATTGGTTTATAGCTCATGTAGGGTGGGCCAAGTGAGTGTAGCATGGTCAATAGAGTCCATAAGGTGGCTGTAGAGGCTTTGGTTTAATCAATTTAGANAATTAGGAAAAATATTTTAATGAGTCTTAACTTATCAGGGAACCATTAGGAACATTTTGAAATATTTTTTTAATTTGGGAATTTTAATTTATTTAATTATTTTTAATTTAAAATATAGCTAAAAAATAAAGTATTTTATCAAAAATGATTTAATTTTTCCTAATTTCCCCTGATCAAAATGAACTCAGAAAACCATTTTTCATAACTTTTCTAAGTGTATTTAATTTAATATAATTATTTTTATACAAAAATACAATGTTTCTTAAAAAATCAACTTTAGTGCTCAAACTTAAACAAATATTGTTCATTTTTTTACAGTGGGTTAATATTATTTTGACACAAAATGTGGAATTGATTTCATTAATTTTTGGTTAACATTTAAATTAATTAAATTAACACAAAATATACACACTTAATTAAATACAGAAATGAACAAAATTATTCAAACCATCATAATATTTTTCCTAAGCTCCTCTAACCATAGGAAACCTACTAAATTTTATCTCATAATTTCTAAGAGACAAAATGATTCAAACCATCAAAATATTTAAGCAAAAATAGCCATCTTAGCTTGAAAATTATGGTTAGAAGCACAGAGATGTCCTCTAATCTTGGAAAAATCAGAGAACATAGCCTCTACCATGAGGAACAATCCCTAAAAATTTCAAGCTATGGTGAGCAATGTTTAGTCAAAATGAGTTGAAATACCATGATCAGTATTAATTTAATTAAAAATCTAAGAGTCAACAAATAATTTTTATTTTTAGTCCACAATATTCTCTTTTGTTCATTGAGAAAAAGGGTATTATTTTTATAATTTTTCTATGAAAAGATATAGATTTTGAAAGTTCTAGCATTTACATTAATTCAGAAAATCACTATTTTCCCATTTTAACCACACAACGCAAACACATCCTTGTCCTCTATGAGGTTTCCACGTGGCACTCTACTATTTGACTCCATAAACCACCTCAGCGCCATGCGTCCTGTGGTTCACGTACTAAGAGTCCTCCAATGTGATCTCAGTCGTTCAAACGATACATGTGTGATTGGACGCCTGTGGTTCATCATCCCCAAATGACCAAACGCGTAATCCTTCTACACTAAAACCTTAAGATATTGAGCTAGACTCAACCAAATCACTTTCTGTTTATTCCTACACCTTAATCTACTCAAGACACACCTATTTATAGAGTTGATCAAGCATTAAATATAATATGTATGTATGGAGAATCAATTTAGGCTCAGTTTAGTGTTAAGGCTCAATACTTTTTGTCTGAAAGGTGAGACCTCAATCAGATGGTTGTAGAAGCTTCAAATCGGTCCAACAAACCTCTAGATGAACTTCTGGGTTGTGGTGACATTTCTAGGTATGATTTTGATCAAAGCTGATTTTGGGTGTTAGTCTAGAGCTAGGCTAGAGGCTCTCTATCATGGGGCTTTTGTGGGGAATCGACTCCTCTCACTCAAAGGATGGTGAGTTCAAGTTTAATTGGAGTTTGGTTCACTATGGAGCTGTGGATAATTTTGTCCTAGTTTTGGGGCAAATTTTAGTGAAGAAATTAGCTCTGCGGAGTGGTTGTGAGTTGTTGAGAGCAGAGGGATCGAACTTCAAAAGGTTTGGAGAGGCTCTGGTGAAATTTTGATAGAGTTTCCCTAAGGTTTCATGCATTTACTTCTTTTGTCATGGAGAGCTCAATTTATAGCCATGGTTGTCTGGTGGAGCTCATGGCTTGACATTGGGCGCTAAAGCTTGTTGAGGTGGAGGGATGCAAGGCTCTAATGTCCAATGGGACTTAGCCAACTTAGGGAAGTTTAATTTTGGTCTTTTCCCATTTAGGGCTCCCATAGGCTGGTTGTTTCTAACAGTTGAGGTGGTGGCTGGCAAGGGTTTGGTTGCTTCAGGGCTCTGGGAGACCAGGGGCTGCATAATGATGGTTAAACAACAATCATAAGGCATGATGGCAAAGATATTTGTGTTTAGGCCAAAAGTGGGGTGAAATCCCATAAATCAACGGACCATTGGTTTATAGCTCATGTAGGGTGGGCCAAGTGAGTGTAGCATGGTCAATAGAGTCCATAAGGTGGCTGTAGAGGCTTTGGTTTGATCAATTTGGAATGGCTTGGTCAATTTTTATGCATTGCTTCAATTTGGGTCAAATTGGCTTGTGGGTTTGGATTGAGCTAGCAATGACATTAAGCTCAATTGATTTAGAAACTTAGTGTGGATAATTTTTAAAAAGAGTTTAGAAATGATTTGGAGTGATTTTGAATTGATTTGAAGGTCAATTCGGTAAAATTTGGGCACTTGGTCAATTTTTGGGGTGTTGGGTTAGACTTGGGTCTAAGTTGGCTAAAGTTTGGCTAAGGCGCAATTGATAGTTCAATCCTTGAGATTGTCATAAAGAGTTTGGGATAGAAATTAAGTGGAAATTTTGGGATTATGGGGTTCAATTTGGTTGAATTTGGGGACATGGTAAATTTTGGGCAAAATTGGGGATTTTAGCCCAAGTTGGTTTTGAGTGAAATTGAGGCTTGATCAAAGAAAATTCAAGGTTCAATTTCGTGTGTATAAATGTTGTAAAGAGTTTACAATTCAAAATTGGGGAAATTGGATAGATTTGAAGGTTCAATTGAGTGAGATTTTGGTCTTGGGTCAAATTTGGGATCTTTGATTTGGGCTGAAATTAGATTTCAATGTGGGTCAATTGGGCCTTCATTTAGTAACAAACAAGATTGAGCATGATGAATTTTAGTTTAGAATTGTAATTGGGGAAATTTGAGATCAAATTGGTGGACATTTGTGATAAATTCTGGTAATTGAGCCTTTAAAAGCAATTTGGGGCTTTTAGTCAAAATTGCTCAAATTGGTGAAATTGAGCTTAATGGAGCAGTCCAAATTGATTTTTACAATATTTTAAGTGATTTTGATGGTTTTGGGATAATTTGAGTCACCAAGGGTACTTTGGTAATTTTGGTCTAATGAGAGTAATTTTACTAATTTTGAAAATTTTTTGTTATTTTGGACAATTTTTGTGGTTTCAAAGAGTTTAAAATGATTTTTCAACAAATTTGGGTATTTTGAGTAATTTTGGGAATTTTGGCCAAATGAGGGGTATTTTCGTATTTTTAAAAATTATGGGGTGTTTTTGTTAATTTGGGTGGTTTCAAAGAGTTTGAAATGATTTTTGAGCAAATTTGGGTATTTTGGGTAATTTTGGGAATTGTTATCAATTTTGGGGTTTCAAGGGTAATTTGGAAATTTGGGTAGATTCGGGTGTAAAAGTCGAAGCTTGGTATTTTGGTAAAATTTGGGTGTCAATCACCCTACTTGAGCAACGAATCAATAGAATTCCCAACTTTGGGTCCTCAATGTACTAGTCTTAACTAAACCCTGGCCTAGGACTATTGGGTCTAGGGGACCATCTACATGAGTCTCCCTAAAAGCTAAGGGACCAAAGTTAGGTAAGCTTGGGCTTAAGATAGTGAGTAGAAGTGTAATGTGCAAGTGTGTGTGTGAGAGAAACCAAGACCACACCACCAAAGGGCTAACCTTAAGGTCACGCAATCTTTTAGGGACTCACCTTGAGCTCCCCCATATTGACCTCACCTATTATGAGCTAGAAATTAGGACAAATATGTGGAACTTCATGTTGAGCAAAGAAGAATTTAAAATTTCTAATGGTGAGGGTTTCTTTCTAGTCCTGTAGGTATATTCAACAGGGAAGTCCTATGGGTAGACCCTAGGCTACTNATTGAGAAACTTAGTGTGGATAATTTTTAAAAAGAGTTTAGAAATGATTTGGAGTGATTTTGAATTGATTTGGAGGTCAATTCGGTAAAATTTGGGCACTTGGTCAATTTTTTGGTTGTTGGGTTAGACTTGGGTTTAAGTTGGCTAAAGTTTAGCTAAGGCCCAATTGATGGTTCAATTTGGTCCTTGAGATTGTCATAAAGAATTTGAGATAGAAATTGAGTGGAAATTTTGGAGTTATGGGGTTCAATTTGGTTGAATTTGGGGACAAGGTAAATTTAGAGCAAAATTGAGGATTTTAGCCCAAGTTGGTTTTGAGTGAAATTGAGGCTTGATCAAGGCAAATTCAAGGTTCAATTTGGTGTGTATAGATGTTGTAAATAGTTTATAATTCAAAATTGGGGAAATTGGATAGATTTGAAGGTTCAATTGAGTGAGATTTTGGTCTTGGGTCAAATTGGGGATCTTTGATTTGGGTTGAAATTAGATTTCAATGAGGGACAATTGGGCCTGCATTTAGTAACAAACAAGCTTGAGCATGATGAATTTTAGTTTAGAATTGTAATTGGGGAAAATTGAGATCAAATTGGTGGACATTTGTGATAAATTCTGGTAATTGAGCCTTTAAGAGCAATTTGGGGCTTTTAGTCAAAATTGCTCAAATTGGTGAAATTGAGCTTAATGGAGCGGTCCAAATTGATTTTTACAATATTTTAAGTGATTTTGAAGGTTTTGGGAAATTTGAGTCACCAAGGGTATTTTGGTAATTTTGGTCAAAAGAGAGTAATTTTACTAATTTTGAAAATTTTTGTTTATTTTGGACAATTTGGGTGGTTTCAAAGAGTTTAAAATGATTTTTCAACAAATTTGGGTATTTTGAGTAATTTTGGGAATTTTGTAAGAGGGGTATTTTCGTATTTTTAAAAATTTTGGGGTGTTTTGGTTAATTTGGGTGGTTTCAAAGAGTTTGAAATAATTTTTGAGCGAATTTGGGTATTTTGGGTAATTTCGGGAATTATTATCAATTTTGAGGTTTCAAGGGTAATTTGGAAATTTGGGTAGATTCGGGTGTAAAAGTCAAAGCTTGGTATTTTGGTAAAATTGGGGTATCAATCACCCTACTTGAGCCATGAATCAATAGAATTCCCAACTTTGGGTCCTCAATGTACTAGTCTTAGCTAAACCCTGGCCTAGGACTATTGGGTCTCGGGGACCATCTACATGAGTCTCCCAAAAGGCTAAAGGACCAAAGTTAGGTAGGCTTGGGCTTAAGATAGTGAGTAGAAGTGTAAGGTGCAAGTGTGTGTGTGAGAGAAACCAAGACCAAACCACCAAAGGGCTAACCTTAAGGTCAGGCAATCTTTTAGGGACTCACCTTGAGCTCCCCCATATTGACCTCACCTATTATGTGCTAGAAATTAGGACCAATATGTGGAACTCATGTTGAGCAAAGAAGAATTTAAAATTTCTAATGGTGAGGGTTCCTTTCTAGTCCTCTAGGAATATTCAACAAGGAAGTCCTATGGGTAGACCCTAGGCTACAAAAGAGGAAAAACTAGACCTCAACCAAAAGTGAGGTCAACAATGCTCCAAAAGGATTAGAGAGACGTATTTCTCCACTTAAAGTTGACTTGGAAAAACAACCACCTCCATTTCCTCAGAGGCTTCATCAACAAAAGTTGGGTAAACAATTTTCAAAATTTATGGATTTTTNAAAACAACCACCTCCATTTCCTCAGAGGCTTCATCAACAAAAGTTGGGTAAACAATTTTCAAAATTTATGGAATTTTTTAAGAAGCATAAAATTAATATTCCATTTGCTGAAGCCTTCCAACAAATGCCAAGCTATGTGAAGTTTATGAAGGATATTCTTAACAAGTAAAGGAAGTTCAAAGATAAAAGGACTGTTGCACTAAGTGAGAAGTGCAGTGCTATAATTCAGAAAAAGCTTCTTGAAAAGCTTAAAGATCCTAATAGCTTCACAAAGCCATGTACAATATAAGACATATTTTATGAAAAAGCTTTATGTGATTTAGTTGCAAGCATTAACCTTATGTCATTATCAATATTTAGAAGATTGAGAATAGGAGAATTATCCCCTACTATTGTATTTTTGTAGTTAGCAGATCATTCAATAACATATCCTAATGGAGTTATAGAAGATTTCTTAGTGAAAATGGATTAATTTATCTTTCATATTGATTTCATTGTGCTAGATATAGAGGAAGATAAAGAAATACCCATCATTTTTTAGAGACCTTTCCTAGCTATCGGAAGAGTAATGATAGATATGCAGAAAGGAGAATTAATTATACACGTTNCATTTGCTGAAGCCTTCCAACAAATGCCAAGCTATGTGAAGTTTATGAAGGATATTCTTAACAAGTAAAGGAGGTTTGAAGATAAAAAGACTGTTGCACTAAGTGAGGAGTGCAGTGCTATAATTCATAAAAAGCTTCTTGAAAAGCTTAAAGATCATAATAGCTTCACAAATCCATGTACAATATAAGACATATTTTATGAAAAAGCTTTATGTGATTTAGTTGCAAGCATTAACTTTATGTCATTATCAATATTTAGAAGATTGAGAATAGGAGAATTATCCCCTACATATGTATTTTTGTAGTTAGCAGACCATTCAATAACATATCCTAATGGGGTTATAGAAGATGTCTTAGTAAAAATTGATTAATTTATCTTTCCTATTGATTTCATTGTGCTAGATATAGAGGAAGATAAATAAATACCCATCATTTTTTAGAGACCTTTCCTAGCTATAGGAAGAATAATGATAGATATGTAGAAAGGAGAATTAATTATACACGTCAATGATCAGACAGTTACATTTAATATTTCTAAATCAATGAAATATCTCGCAAAAGGTAAAGATGATGAGTGTTATAGAATGGATGTGATAATATATCTAAGAGAATGTCATTTCAAAATAACTTATGAAGAGAAATTTGAAATGAAAGAGTTAGAACATGAGCAAAAAGAGGAATTAGATCAATTTGAAGATTTTTATAAGGAATATTGAAACTATGTTCAAGAAAGTTTTGAAGTTTTAGACACGACAGAAAAATATACATCTTTTTGTGCATCAATTAAAAAACCTCTTAAGCTTGAGTTGAAGTTACTTCCTGAATATTTCAAGTATATCTTTTGAGGTGATTCCTCAACATTACATGTTATAATTTCCTCAAAATTAACTACAAAAGAAGAAATGAGTTTGATTAAAAATTTAAAGAGTTATAAGAAAGTCTTTGGATGGACAACTATTGATATAAAAGAAATTAGCCCTTCAATTTATATGCATAAAATTCATATAGAGTAGAACTGTAAACCAAGAGCTGATCCTTAAAGGAGATTAAATCCTGTTATGAAGGAAGTTGTTAAGAAAGTTATTTTAAAGTGGTTAGATGCTGGAGTTATCTACCCTATTTCAGATAGTGTATGGGTTAGTCTAATTCACTGTGTTCCAAAGAAAGGAGGAGTGATTATGATTATGAATGAATGTAATGAGTTAATATCAACAAGACAAGTCACAGGATGGAGAATATGCATTGATTATAGAAAATTTAATCTTGCCACTAAAAAATATCATTTTCCACTACCCTTTCTAGATCAAATGTTGGATAGACTAGCTGGGCATAAATTCTTTTATTTTTTGGATGGATATACTAGTTATCATCAAATATGAATAGCTCCTGAGGATGAATAGAAAACAACTTTTACCAGTCCTTATGATACATTTGCTTTTAGAAGAAAACCCTTTGGTTTATGCAATGCCCCTGCAACATTTCAAAAATGTATGATGACTATTTTTCGTGATCCAATTAAAAAAAGGAATTGAAGTTTTAATGGATGATTTTTGAGTGTTTGAAACTTCATTTGAATCATGTTTAGATCAATTATCAAATGTTCAAAAGCATTGTGAAGGAACTAATTTATTCCTAAATTGGGGAAAATGTTAATTTATGGTAGCAAGAAGAATTTTTTTGGGACATTAAATTTTAGAAAATGGTATGGAAGTAAACCCTGAAAATGTTCAAGTGATCGCTAATTTACCTCACCCAACAAGTGTGAAAGAAATTAGGAGTTCTTTAGGATATGTTGGTTTCTATATGTGGTATATTAAAGACTTTTCAAAAATTACTAAGCATCTATGCCATTTACTTAAAAAAGATTTAATTTTTAATCTTGATAAGAAGTGCCTAAGAGCTTTCGAATTATTAAAAGAAAAATTAGTCACTAAACCAATTATTATTTCACTAGATTGGGATAAACCTTTTGAACTAATATGTGATGCAAGTGATTATGCTATTTGAACTGTTTTAGAACAAAAGCATGATAAGATTTTCAAAGTAATCTACTATGCAAGTAGAACTCTTAATGAAGCTCAAATTAATTATACCATAATTGAGAAAGAGTTAATAGCTGTAGTATGTGCTTTCAATAAATTTAGATCATACTTAATTGGAACTAAATGTATTGTGCATACTGATCAATCTGCTATTAAGGGTTTAATGAAAGAGAAGGATGTAAAGCCAAGACTTATATGAGGGATTCATCTTTTACAAGAATTTGACTTTGAGGTAGTAAATAGAAAGGGAGTTGAGAATCAAATTGTTGATCATTTGTCCATGTTTGAATTAGAAAAAGCACCCTGTTTTTAAAAAGAGATTATTGAACATTTTTCAGATGAAGAATTGTACAACGTGAATGAGTGGCTTGTTCCATGGTATGCTGACATTATGAACTTCATTATTAGTGATATTCTATCCTATGGAATGACATACCAACAAAAGATGAAATTTTTATCTGAAGCCAAGACTTATTTTTGGAATGACCCATTTTTATATAAACAAAGAAAGGATCTTATTATTTGAAGATGTGTGCCCTTAGAAGAAACTTATGAAATTATCCAAATATGTCATAATTCTTATTTTGTGGAACATTTTGGTGTTAATAAAATATCATACAAAATTTTACAAGCTGGATTTTATTGGCTTACAGTTTTTAGAGATGTTAACACTTATATCAAAACTTGTGATCGATGCCAAAGAGTAGGCAATATTTCTATGAAAAAATGTGATGCCCCTCAATTTTGTATTAGAAGTTGATTTATTGATTTTTGGGGATTAGATTTCATGGGACCATTTATACCATCTTTCAAAAATTTATATATAATGTTAGCAGTAGACTATCTATCAAAATAGATAGAAGTTATTGCTTTTCATCGATGTGATGCTTAAAGTGTTACACATTTTTTAAAAAAAAACATAATTTGTAAATTTAGGATGCCAAGAGTGATGATAACAGATGTGGGAGGTCGTTTGAGAAATGCAATGATGGAGAAATTATTAATGAAATATTATATCAACCATTAAATTTCTACTGCTGATCATCCTTTAAACAGTGGTTTCACTGAATTATCTAATCATGAAATTAAAAGAATATTGAAAAAATCTGTGAATCTAACCAAAATGGATTGGTCAGTCAAACTTGATTATGCATTGTGGGCTTATAGGATTACATATAGAACTTTTATTGGAATATCCTCATATAGTCTAATATTTGGGAAAGCTTGTCATTTACTGGTTGAGCTTGAGCATAAAGCATATTGGGCTATTAAATAATTTAATTACAATTTAGAGGATGCTGGTGAGAAAAGACTATTGTAGTTGAATGAGCTTAAAGTGATATGGAATGAATCTTATGAAAGTGCTAATATTTACAAGGAAAAGATGAAGATGTGGAATGATTGGAGGATTCTTAATAAAAATTTTGAGTTAGAGAAATAAGTTTTGTTTTATAATAATGCAAGATTAAGATTATTTTCAGGCAAAATTTAGTCCAGGTGGATGGACCCATTTATTGTGATAAAAGTTTATCCCTATGGAGCTATGGATATCAAAGATCCTAAAATTGATAAAATAATTAAAGTGGATGGTCATAGGCTGAAACCCTACATTTTAAGTGATCAACTTAAATTAAATGATCTTTTAATATTGGGTCAACCAGAATAAGCACTGGTTACATCACGCTGACGATGTTAAACCAAACATTTTGTGGAAGGCAACCCATAGTTATCCGTGCTTGTTTTGAATGTTATGTTGTTGTGTTTGATGTAGAAAATTTTGGTAGTATTTTGAATATATAATTATTTAGTGATGATTTTAAGACCTTAAAAGATGACTTAGATGTGTTAGAATAAATTTTTGGACGTTAAGATGACCTGTGCTAAATTAAGCACTAATGCTTAAAAGCCAATATTCGGTGCTTAATCGTGACAGTTAAAAATATGTGTGAATTTTAGTTTCTAGAAGTATTAACCATGATTTTGTTAGATTTATCGTGGGATATTAGTTCTAGGATGTGCTTAAGAGTTATAGGGGAAGTTCAAGGCCTATAAATTGAAGGGTATGAGGAAAATTCTCACCACACTTCAATTTTAACCCTAAATTCTTAGTGAAAAAAAGAGATTTGAAAAGATGTCATCTTTGGAGAGTGATTTGAAGAAAAATGAGGAAGCAAAGAGAAAGAAATTTATTAGTTTAAGTGTGCAAGATTTATACAATAGTTTCCTAGATGTTACTATTGAAGGAATAGTGGAGAGAATTACTAAAATTGAGGCTGACACGATTTCAATTGAAGCGAAAGTGTTGGATGTTAACTCACATTTGGATCATATGGAATGAAAAATTAAGATGCAGTTTAGCCATACCAATTTTATGGAAGAAGCAAACAAGACTATGTATTTGAAAATTAAATGGATTAAAGAAGATTCTACCATGACTAATAATCACCATCCGTTTTATCAGATTTACATTCTAAATTCTGAAGAATAGACTAATGATAGGCTAGGATTCGTTCCACTGAATGGAGAGTGGAATTAAGTTATTTGTTTAGTATCTGCTTGTTTAGTGTTTGTTTGTTAAAGTTAATTTTATTTAGTGTCTTTTTAAGGTTATGATATTTTATTGTTTGTGTTAGGAACTATCTCATCGTAGACTCTTTGGATTGAGAATCTATGTATTAAAAATGTTTGTAATTGTTTGTGAATGAATATAAGTGTTTGTTTGTCTGAAATTTTGTGTTATTTTGTGTTGAATCAAATTAGTTGACATTGGTAAATATTGAGAAAGAGGAGAGTTGAAAGGGAAGAATATAGTTATTAAAGAGTTTTTGAGACCATGTGGGGTTGGTTGACTTAGGCTAGAAGTGCATTTTACTTAAAACCAAAAAAAAACTAAAATTTGTGCACTGGCGCCTAAGCGCCAAGACCCTGTGCTTAAGCGCTACCTAAAACAAGAGAAGTGCACCAAATTGTCGAACCCTTGGCGCTTACGCGCTGGTTCACATAAACCGGTTTGCAAATGGTTTAAAGTGATAATGTGGTCCTAAAATCCCCATTTTCTATACAAATCTCTCTGAGGCTGAAGATGAAGGAGTCATTGTTCAAGGAAAGAAGGTACCTTTCTCATCTAAGGTAATAAATCTATTTTATCATCTGCCCCTAGCACTTTATGTTTTTATTCCAACTTTAGTTCTATGCAAATCTCTCTGAGGCTGAAGATGAAGGAGTCATGGTTAGAGGAAAGACGATACCTTTCTCATATGTGGTAATAAATTTGTTTTATGATCTGCCCCTAGCATTTTATGTTTTTATTCCAACTATAGTTCAAATGAGGAGCAGTTAGACGAGATTATTTCATCGTTGACTAGAGGAGGAGGATTAGGGTATATTACCAATGAAGAAAGAGTTAACTTCTCCACATTAAAGTTAGATGCCCCATCGAAGCCAAGACACTATTTCATTTCTACTCGTCTGCTGCCTACAAATCATCTTAGTGAAGTGACACAAGATAGAGCAACCTTGAACTATTGTATTCAACAGTTCAAGCCCATTGACATTAGAGCTTTGATTTATGATGTTTTTACCAGTTCAACCGTCGCTGCTACTATTGCAGGTTTGGGATTCATATCCTTGATCTATTCATTATGCAAGCAGGCTGAAGTTAAATTTGATAGCTGGGAAGAGATACTGTAGCCACTCAAGCCCATTACTAGTGTGAATGTGAAGTCTTATTCACATCATTTGATTTTTGGTTGTAGAAGTGGATTTTCTAATAGTACAGGTTCTTCTACATCTCGGGCTTCCACTTCACGTGCTTCTACATCACAGGGTCAGACTTTTGGATCTGATTCTCAGTCACCACTATTGTTGAGGATATTGGACAATGTCAACTATACCGCTGATAAAGTATTAAATTTAGAAAATTTTGAACATCTAGATGGAGACATGAGGAGATATAGATATTATGAGGAAAAATTCCTCTCATTTATGGAAAACCTCATGAGAGGTGATCAGAGTGTAGTTTTCCCTCAATATCTAAAATATCCATCATATGAGCCCACAACTATTTGGCATAGTGATGGGAGGGATGCTGAGGAGGAGGAGGATTATTAGACTGGTTCAATAGTTTAGTTTAGTTTTTCTTAAGTATTGTTGTGAACTATTTGTTGTACAATTACACTGTACTTTATTTTGATTTGAGTTGTATTTGTTGAGACTATTAGTTCTGTTTGTGTGTTGTTTTGTTAGACACTACTGTGATGTATTTATGCTCTTGTGAGTAGTTATTTAGTGTTTGTGGTAGTAATTATGTTAACTGTGTTGTTTAGTGTATTTAGTTAGTCTGTGTTGAACATAATCATGAATCTTAAGAAGGTTTAGAATATTACTATATGTCACTTAAAAACTTCATGTTTAAGATTTTCAATTTACTACCAGATATTTTCTTTATGTTGAAGTTCTGTATGTTTGTTAGTGTATTTTTCTGCTTTTACATTATCCTCAACTGCATAGAACTCTAATGAATCTATATATTTTAAATAAATTAAAATTTGATCGAAATTAATTTTTACTCCTGTTTTTAATTTCGATACCTGTATATTTTGGATGTAAAAATTCCTGCAAGTATATTATTTTTTAGTTTTCATTCTTGCCAATATATATATATGATATTAAAAAAATTTATAATAACAAAAATTTAAGTTTGGGGGGATGAAAAATTTTCTACAAACTTGAAAGTTATTAAATTTCAAATGTACTTCAAATAAATTTGATTTTGATTTGAAGAAAAATGATCACGTATATGAAGTTATGTTAGGGAAGTAAAATTTTGAATGTAGAAATGAGTATGAAATTTTAGTTAAAGTTTATAGTAATGAAGAAAAACTTAAAGCTAAAAATATTTAGTATGGAAATGATAAATATTGTATAACTATCTTTAGAAGGAGAAATTGTATTTTTGAAAAATGTAGAAGAATTAGAATTTTATTTTCAAAACTTAAATTTGTTTTATTGAAAGTAATTTTCAAAACTATTATTATATTTTTAAATAAAGAAATATAGCAACTCTTTGCTTTAGGAAAGGAAGAGTGGAATTCAAAATTATTAAAGGCCTTTCCAGATATAGTAAT
Organism: Phalaenopsis hybrid cultivar; assembly: GCA_002079205.1. Classification (NCBI taxonomy): domain Eukaryota; kingdom Viridiplantae; phylum Streptophyta; class Magnoliopsida; order Asparagales; family Orchidaceae; genus Phalaenopsis; species Phalaenopsis hybrid cultivar. The sequence goes on along the minus strand of JXCR01136207.1, from coordinate 69,463 downwards.
CCTTGCCTGAAAAAGCAAAAATGAAAAAGAAAAAGAAAAAAAAAGTTGAAAAAGAGAGGAGAAGCTTAAGGATTAGTGCCTAATCAAAAATTGGTTTCACATTTGATCTTTTTAAAGTATAAGACGAGAACTCTTAACCTTAAGGACACAATATAGTAAGTAAAATTATGCATAGTAAAAATTTTTAAGTGGAGAAGATAGAATGCCTAAACTCTACATTTGGAGAAATCACAATATTTATGAACCAGATAAGAACTCATAATTTCAAACATCTTTACATTAAAAATTTCTAAACTCTAAGTTAGTCTCATTCACTAATATTTTTTCTAATTTGGACAACTATTTTTCAACATCAAAATTTTAGAATATCCTAAATAAACTCGTATACATAATCAATTTATTTAGTTTTTAAAGGATTGGAGTGTCACTTGAGGACAAGTAACATTTTAAGTTTGAGGGATTTTGATACACCTAAAATATAGTCTTTATATACATATTTTTATACCTATTTTTGAGATATTGTGCTTTAATAAAAACTATTTATGAGTTTTTCATTCAGGTAAAATTAAATGGATGGAAAATGGTAAAAGAAGTGAAAAAGGATCAAATTTGGAGCAAAAATGAAGATTGTACAAAAACAAACAGAAGCACCTAGGCGCCTAAGACTAGTGGTTACGCACTAGTTAAACACAGAGAGCGTACCTAAGCACCAAGTACCCCGCACTTATGTTCCAGAAGTAGTTATTTGATGATACATTGAATTTGGAAAATTTTTAGAGAGGTTTTTGAAGCAACCCTTGGTAAGCACGAGAGAAATAGTTAATGGGCACCAAAATTCATTCAATTGACTTTTGAAAGGAGGCAACTTCTAGAAGATTCATTGAATAGGGACACATTTTGAATAGACACCAAGGCACCTTTTGGAAAATCATAAAAGAAAACTTGGATCATCCATAGAAACCCCATGCCCCCCCCAAGTAAAAAAAACCATCCATCTAAATTAACCACCATCGCCGCCGCCGCTGCTGCCCATTGTCGTCGCTGCCACCGCCATCACTGTAGCCCACTTTTTCTTTTTATTTTAAGTTTTAGATTGTATTGTGAGTGAAGGAAGGGATTCAAAGAAACTTCAATACATTTGTTGGAGAGGATTTGAGATAAGTTTTTATCTTTGTGAGTACATTTGGTGTTAATTTAGACTTCTTGTTTGAGTGCATGATTTATACTTTCAAGCTGAAGTGTGGTTGTGTTTTCTCCATGAATTTTGAGTATTTTTTTATCTTTTTCCTTAAAATGATAAGTGAGTAAGTATTGGAAGCAAGTTGTGTGAAGTTTTAGACTTTAATGTTGGAAAAAGTTATCATGGTTTTAAAACTTGTACTTCATTTACTTTTTGATTTAGCCATTTAAGATATTATTATGTGTTTTGAGAGAATGTAAGATCCAAGATATTATTGTCATAGTAAAAAAATGGTAAGAATCACATTTGATTTGATGGATGAGACTGTAGTTCATGGGGTTGAGTGCAAATAAATATTGAAATAAACTTTGAAGGTTGTAGAATTAGAGAACTTTAGAGTTATATGCTAAAACCCCCAAATTGATTTATAGTTTTAGGTTTTGATATGAGATGTTAACCCTCAAGTGGAGGGAGAAGAGGGAAATCTAGAGTGAGAGCTAGTATCTTGCTTACCTAGCCTGTCTTGAAGACTATTCAAACTATGAATTAACCAAAGTTCTTTATAGCATCTTCAGTAAGGGTAAGGAATATTAATGCTCCTATTTGGCACAACACAATTAGAATACTTCCATAGCAGAATTCCTATACTTATTACAAATTCATGTTAAGGAAAAAGATATTTTATTTATATTACCTTTATCTTGCAAATATTTAGTTGAGTTAGTTAATTGCTTAGTTCTTTTCAATTATAAAAAAATTACAAAAAAATTGAACTTTCATTCATATTTTAGTATCTAGAGTTTAAGTAAGAATATTTTACTATGTAGAATTTTATTATCTAATTTCACCTATTTTTGTAAGTGACTGTTTTAGTATCTCTGTGGGCTCGATATTTGGGGTTATTCGAAAAGTATTATATTACTTGATAACGATATGTATACTTGTGTAGTATCCCATATTTAAATATTATAACTGTATTCTTATTTTCTTCAAAGTTAAGAATTTACCTAGCTTTTGCTTGGGATAAAATCTTGAGCTTTTTTGCAATGTAAGAATCATTATTAAAGAAATTAAGCATATAATCACATACATCGCATTTGACATCTATAAAGAGAATCGGGATCACCCAACATATCCAATGATTTAATCTGGTTGACCCAACATTAGGATCTCCTCTAATATAGGACTATCTCCACTTATAAAAGCTTTTAACCTTTGTCAATTTACCTTAATTATCCTTCTAGTTTTAGGATCTTCAATATCAACGACTCCATTTGGATAAACTCTTATCACAATAAATGATCCTGACCACCTGAACTTAAGTTTTTCCATAAATAATTTTAATCTTAAATTATATAATAGAGCTTCTATCCATACATAAAATGCTTTTTCAAAATTACTTGATCATACCTCATTTTCATTTTCTTTTTATAAATTCTTGCAAGCTCATTTAATTAAAATAATCTTTTTTTCTAGCATCTTTCATATTATAATTAAACTCTTTTATTTCCTAATAAGCATTATGCTCTAATTCAACAAGAAAATGACAAGCTTTTCCAAATATGACCCTATATGATGACATTCCTACAGGATTTTTGTAAGCAGTGTTAGATGCCAATAAGGCAGAATCAAGTCTAGTGGACCAATCTCTTATATTAGAATTTACAATTTTTTTCGATATTCTTTTAATTTCTCGATTAGATACTTTTGCCAAAACACTAGTATGAGGGTGATAAGCTGTGAAATTCAATGTTTGATTCCATATTTTAGACTTAATGTTTCAATTATTCTATTCTTAAATTGACTTCCCTCCATCTGTAATGATTACTCTAAGCATTCCAAATCTTGTAAAAATTTTTTTTTCTTAAAACTTTTGTAACAATTTTAGCATCACATCAAGTTAAAGCAACTACTTCAGTCCATTTGGAAACATAATCCACAACTAAATCTTTTCAAAAGATGGTATAGAAGGTCCAATAAAGTTTAAACCCAAACATCTAAAAATTTCAACTTGAAGAGTAAATTTAGGGGCATTTTATTTATTCTCAAAATATTGCCTACTCTTTGACGTCTGTCATATGCTTTTATATAATAATTAACATCTCTAAATAGAGTATGCCAATAAAATCAGTATTGTAAAATTTTAAATGCAGTTTTATCAACCCTAAAATGTCCCTTAAAGTCAAGCTTAAGACACTTTTGTATAATTTCTTGGGTTTGTTCAATTTTTCACATATTCAAATAATTAAGTCCTTACATTGTTTATATAAATAAGTGTCAACCCAAAATAAATATTTAGAATTGTGAATGTACTTTTTAGTTTGATGGCTATCTAGTCCGTAGGGTAAAATATTACTAACAAATAGTTAACTATATCAGCATACCACTGAACTTACCATTCATCAATCCTATTTAATTGTTCAACAGGAAAATTTTCATTAATTCATCATTAAAATTATAATTTACCATTTCAAGCTATGAAGAATGATCGACTATTTGACTATCAGTACCCTTCTTATCTACAGCTTGAAAATCAAACTCCCCATTAAAAGGATCCATCTATTTAATCGTGGTTTTGCATCCCTCTTCATCAATAAATACTTTATAACAAAATGATCAGTATGCACAATACATTTGGTTCCAATAAGATAAGACTTGGATTTATCAAAAGCATATACTATAACTAGTAATTCCTTTTCAGTAGTAGTGTAATTAATTTGAGCTTCACTAAGGGTTTTATTAGCACAGTATATTACATAAATAATTTTATCCTTTCTCTGCCCTAAAACAACCATAAAAGCACAATCACTAGTATCACACATTAATTCAAAAGGTTTTCTCCAATGAGGTGAAATAAAAATAGATGCAGTGATGAATTTTTCTTTTTAGTAAATTAAAAGCATTAAGACATTCCTCATGAAAATCAAAATTAGCATCTTTTTCCTACAGTTGACAAAAAGGCTTGGAAATTTTAGAAAATTCTTTAATATAATGCCTATAGAAACTGGCATGTCCTAGAAAACTTCTTTTTCCTTTAAAATTAGTAGGGGATGGTAATCTAACAGTGAGTTGAATTTTTGCTAGATCTACTTCCAGTCCTTTCTCAGAAATCTTATGTCCCAAAATAAATCCTCCTGCACCCATAAATTGACATTTTTCTCAATTAAGAACAAAGTTTGTTTCTTCACTGCATTTTAGAACCTTTGTTAAATGATTTAAACATGAATTGAAAAAAGTTCCAACAAATGAGAAATCATCTAAAAAAACTTCAATTCCTTTCTCAATTATATCACAAAAAATTGACATCATTCCTCTTTGAAATGTTGCTGATGCATTACATATTCCAAATGACATTCTCCTGAAAGAAAAGGTTCCATAAGGACTTATAAATGTTATTTTCTATTATATCTCAGGAGCAATAGGTATTTAGCGATATCTGGAATATCCATCCAAGAAGTAAAAAAAATAGTGCCCAATTAGTCTATCCAATATTTGATCTACGAAAGGTAGAGGAAAATGATCTTTCTTGGGGATGAAATTTAATTTTCAATAATCAGTACAAATTCACTATCCATTGACTTATCTTGTAGGAATTAATTCATTCTTTTCATTTGTAATAGCAGTCATTCGTCTTTTCTTAGGAACATAATAATTAGGAATTACCCATGAGCTATCTGAAATTGGATAAATAATTACAACAACCAATTATTTTTGAATTTATTTCTTAACGACCTCTTTCATTATATGATTTAATCTTCTTTCAGGATCAATTCTAGGCTTATAATTATCTTCCATTAAAATTCTGTGCATACAGATTGAAGGATTATTTCCTTTAATATCAGTTAATGTCCATCCAACGGCTTTCTTATGATTTTTTAATGTCTCTAATGAATTTTCTTCTTGTTCATCAAATAAATCTGAGGATATAATAACAAGTAATGTAGATGAGTTCCCCAAAACTTCATATATTAAATGAGTAAGTATAACCTTCATCTCAAGTTTAACAAGTTTTTCAATAGAAGATATCAGAGGTTTACTATTTTCAGTAATATCAAAAATTTCAAATTCTTCCTGAACATAATTTAACTCCTCAGTGTTTCTTCATTTTAATTCATTTTAAAAATATTTTTCAGTTTCTAATTCCTTTTGTATCATAGTTACTTTATCTTTTTATCTGATTTGACTTCAGATCTTTCTTGAAAAGGAATAACAATCATATAGTTAATTATATCTATTATGTAACATTTATCATCTTTTCCTTTATCAGGATACTTTATTGATTTAAGCACATTAAAAGTTGCTTCCTGATCATTAAGTCTCATGTTTAATTCTCCTTTTTGCACATCTGTCTGTTGACCTCACTTTTGGTTGAGGTCTAGTCTTTTCTCCTTAATAGCCTAGGTTCTATCCATAGGACTTTCCTACTGACTATTCCTATAGGACTAGAAAAGTAACCCTCACCATTAGAAACTCTAAACTCTTCTTTGCTCAACTTGAAGTTCTACATATTGGTCCTAACCTTTAGCACTTAGTAGGTGGGGCTAATATGAGGGAGCTCAAGGGGAGTCCTGATACAACAAAAATATATGAATTTTTAGACCCAGATTTTATACTTATTTTTGGTGATATTGAACCTTAATGGAAGGTATTTTTATGTTTTCTTACAATTTGTTGTTTTTTGGGACTTAAAGAAAAAAAGAAGCAAAAAAGATGGAATTTGGAGTCACCTCTTGGAGAACCGACCCTGGGCTTTACTTGGGGCCAAAATTCATCAGGAGATTGACTCCTTTTTGCTTCAAAAATGTTTCACCACGCTCCATTTTTGTCATCCTTCATAATCCATCTTCATTCCACCAACATATTGGAATCTATTAGTGATTTTTCTTTTATATTTTATAGTTTATGTGGTGAGATTTAGTGTGAAACTTTTTCTAAGGGTGTTGGAGAAAGAAAAAAGTGAGAGATACTTCTTCCTGTATTTCTAAGGAAAGGCTACAAGGGATTTTCTTTGAGAAAGAGTTTCAGATAAGTTTTGTTTGTCTATTAATGTTGTATGAACTTTCTTTTATATATGAAATTTGTGTTTTGTTGTGTCTTTCTCATGACGCCTGATTAGTTCCCTCTATCTTTCTCCCTACTCTGAGATATGGTGAAATCAAGAGATACTATCATGTGCCAATATTAAAATATAAAATAAATTATGAAGATTTTTCAACTCCAAACTGAATTTACATTTGATCTCGCCAATTGAATTATTAAAATATGTTGTTAAACATATGATCCGGGAAATGGAGTATGAGTTCTACAACAGAGTGAGGATCACAATTGATTTCATGGAGGAGAAATTTGTTCATGGAACTAAGTGGAATAAACAGGGAAATACTCTTTGTTGGCTGTAGAATTGGAGAATCTTTAGGGTGACAGACTGAAATCCCCAATTCGGTCTTAGTATTTAAAAACTAAAGCAAGAGTTAGCCTTCAGGTGAAGGGAAGTGGGATCTCTGGAGTGGGAGTAGCTATCCTCCTAGCTTAGCCACGGATTTAGGGACTAAACCTATAATTAGCCACTCATTTTCTATGCATTGTATCAGGGTAGAGAATTATAATTGCTCATATTTGGCACAATACATATTATAAATATTTATCTCATCTCATTTCACCAGAATCTCGTTGTAGTGGGAAGGATGCTTTTTCACATAAGAAATCTTCATTACATAAACATAGGTATTAAACTAGTATTTTACTTTTTAGACTTTGCATTTCTGTTTAGCTAATAGTTAAGTACTTTAGTTTTCATAACATCTCAACATTTAAAATCACTGACAGTGATTTCGTTTGGTTTTCTATAAATTTCCTATTATAACTTATCATTGCCAATTTACACCTTCACTGTGGGATTGATATTTGTGGCTTAAATAAAAAGTCCTTTATTATTTGATAATGATATGTATACTTGCGTAAAATCCCATTATTAATTACCTACAATAATATATATTTTACAAAAATTACTTTTCATACAAAGATCAATTTTCTGGCACTATAGTGGTGTCAACTACATAAATCCTTATATTAAAAAAAAATCAGAATCAAGTTTTTGGCGTCGTTGTCGGGGATCATAACAGTTAAATTTAGGTAAATTAAATAGTTTTGATAAATTGGGAAAGTTAGAGAAAATATATATACTATATATATATATATATATATATATATATATATATATATATATATATATATATATACAAAATCAAAATCTGGTGACAGCCTCAGAATGAGAATTTGAAGCCTTATTCCATTGAATGGGGCCTCACCCTAATCTCGAGAATTGGGAATAGGATTCCTTATTCCATTTAAGGGGGCCTCACACCTACCTCGAAAGATGAGAATCAGAATTTAGGTTCTGACCTAGGGATGAGAACTGGAATTTATTTATCAGCCTCAAAATGAGAATAAAAAGCCTTATTCCATTTAATGGTGCCTCACACCGATCTCAATGGTTGAGAATAGGATGTCACGTAACATTTAAGGGGGCCTCACACCTACCTCCAAAGATGGGAATAAAAAATTAGGTGCTGATCCTGGGATGAGAACTGGAGGATTGAGAACTGTCGGCGTTATTTCGGGGATGGTTTGTGGGGTTGCCCGTAAGAAGCTGTCGGTCATCGAAATCGAAATCCCGTCGCCCGCTTCAGAAGGACGTTGAGGTATGAAATCAAACTGACCCCATATTTTTCATAGTTTAAAATGAAAGAGCACTATACCTCAAATCCTGTATCTATCCCAAAGGATAAACACAAGGCTTGAGGATGAGGCTCGATCAAATTAACTAAGGAAAGTATGATGTCCGTTTGGTCTGCAAAACCTTTGTATTTGCCGAAAAGTTCCCCTATTTAATATAAAGTATTAAATAGGGTTTATATTAAGCTGGGTTC
>JXCR01136207.1:22735-37754 GCA_002079205.1 Phalaenopsis hybrid cultivar | reverse complement strand
TGAAGAAGACTTGAATTTTCATTATTTTGAATTTTAAGGTGAAACTTAAATGAAATCGAACTCTTTTTAAACTCTCTTCTACTTCAACTGAAATTAAGCAGAATCAAAATTCTTGGAGTGGACATTTGGTCCAAAACTTGAAACTAACAAAACTTGAAGTCGAAAAACTTCGTAAGTTTGGTTGTTATTGGATAATGTGTAATATTCTTTGATATGTTCTATACTCAATACAACTAGAGAAACTAACAAACTCATTGACAAAATAATCAACTTTCAAACAAAATAATAAAATTTCCAAACAAAACAATTAACTTTCAAACAAAAATAATCACATTATCCAACAAAACCTTTAAACAAAAAATTTTCAAGATCAAACATCAATTAAAATAATCTCCTTTGGGTCTATTATAATGTCCTCGCGAATTTTCTTTCCTTTTGATTAGCTCTCAAGTTATATGTAAGTCCCTTTGTTTTCTAACTCGATATAATCATCCTATTTACCTCTTAGGTTGAATGTGAGTGCTCGTGTTTTCCACTCTAATGTGATTAGGTTAATAAAACCAAATCATTTTTCAACTAGCTCTCAAGTTAGATCTGTGTTCATATGCTTTCTAACTTGATCTAATCACTCTAATCGCCCCTTAGGTGAGATGTGAGTCCCTATGCTTTCCATTCTAAAGTGTTCGGACCAAAATTCTTCAAACAAATCAAACACAAAATAAATAATTATTTTAACAAAACAATCAAAATTTTTAAAACAAACATTCACAAGATCAATCAAACTTTCTTCAAAATAAACAAGAAACAACAATTAAAATCAGTCAAAACTATAACAAAATAAAAAATTGTCAAATATAAAAACTCCAACAAAATAAAAAAAATCTCACAATTTTCAAACATTAAAGCCTCTTAAGGATGTCACCATTAGATTGTCCCAATCACTATTTGGACAATGTATAATGCCCCATGTTGTCTCCTACGTCGAAATGTAGCTGGAAAATTCACGATTGTTAAAAAATGGAACAATTTTTCATCATATAAATTTCAAAAATCCATACGACAAAATAAAATTTTAACACAAAATACATTGCACAATGAATTCAGTTTACATTTCTTCGGGNAACTTATGAGTAAATGGCGGAATCATGAGAAGATATAAAGTATACATGGATAAAGACAAAACACCAACTACAAAAGCTGTTTCATTAATAGAAAGTTGAAAGAACAGAAAAAATGTTATGTCATAGTGACAATGATCTTTAGACAGTATTTTGACAATTCTGCTACTTACTAAACATATGAGTAGGTGACAGAATCATGAGAAGATGTAAAGTATTCCTGGTAAAGACAGAGCACTAATTACAAAAAATTCTTCACCAAACTCGAAGAATAGAGCATCTATAATGCATATTGACTTGGAATCCAACTCAGAGGATGAGTTTTGCACTGAAGGTTGCTCTACTCCGATGAAAGTAAGAATCCCATTGAAGATTTTGTAAGAAGGAAAATAGGGGAACAGAAAATAAGTTTACTTAATCAATCAATTTTTCAAAAAATCGTACATAAAGACAGGTTCTGAGGGAGGTTCTGAGGGAGACAGATGTTTGAATCAAAATTATTCATATTTAGGAGATTATCCAACTTGATTTATTTTTGCTCCAACCTCTTCATCTTCAAACCCTTTTTGCAAAATTATAAATTAAAATTACCTCGTTACCATATGATAGTTTGAATGAATCTCCAAAAAGAAAATTCATCATCGTACTCAATACCATTGGAATTTTAATCTTAATCTCGAAATTCAAAATCGAGCTGTTCCTTTCTGAAGAAAATATGTCAACGTTAAAGTGAGCTAAAATCAATCAATTTAAGGAGATGATACAATTTAAAGTCTTTTAATTTTCACTTTCAACTGAAAATGAGGCCAACAGACTCTTTAGGCTTATCTTTGAATGGTAGGGAAACTTATCATAAAGGTTCTGACTATACGTTGGGACTGCCCCGAAAGTGCAGCCTATAAATACAACATGATACAAAGCAAGTTCCTTGATATTTATGCTAAGAAATCAAACACATGATTTTCATTCAAGAATATGTCATTGATGTCGGAGAATGAGAAGTATGTTGTGTGTTGAACTTTAAACAGAATTCATAAATATAGGATTATACCTTTTGAGCCTTAAAAATGTTGATTTTCAAATATTGGCGAGCCACAACTTGAAATCCTTGAGATGAATGTCCATAAAAGATTTTAATAATGTTTCAATAACTATACTTGTGTTGGTTGCTCTTATTATAAAGGATGTTATCAATGTTTCACTTTCTAATCCTTGAAAAATTTTTAGAATGACAAAAAGTATAAAAAGACAAACAAAATTTGAAAAAAAATAATGCTTGGCTTCAGTTTTATTAAAGTAAAAAATAAAAGCACTACTAATTATTTATATAAACTTAACACTGGGTCCGTTCATAAAATCAAATATTGAATATTTGATTTTAGGGTCTTCGACGGGATAACATGCCATTTGACAAAATTTGCTTTCAGGACTTAACAGGAGTATAATGATCATTGAGTCTCTGAATATTTTGAGTCTCTGAGTATAATGATCATAAAATCAAATATTNATAGAGCATCTATAATGCATATTGACTTGGAATCCAACTCAGAGGATGAGTTTTGCACTGAAGGTTGCTCTATTACTCCGATGAAAGTAAGAATCCCATTGAAGATTTTGTAAGAAGGAAAATAGGGGAAGAGAAAATAAGTTTACTTAATCAATCAATTTTTCAAAAAATCGTACATAAAGACAGGTTTAGAGGGAGGTTCTGAGGGAGACAGATGTTTGAATCAAAATTATTCATATTTAGGAGATTATCCAACTTGATGTATTTTTGCTCCAACCTCTTCATCTTCAAACCCTTTTTGCAAAATTATAATTTAAAATTACCTCGTTACCATATGATAGTTTGAATGAATCTCCAAAAAGAAAATTCATCATCGTACTCAATACCATTGGAATTTTAATCTTAATCTCGAAATTCAAAATCGAGCTGTTCCTTTCTGAAGAAAATATGTCAACGTTAAAGTGAGCTAAAATCAATCAATTTAAGGAGATGATACAATTTAAAGTCTTTTAATTTTCACTTTCAACTGAAAATGAGGCCAACAGACTCTTTAGGCTTATCTTTGAATGGTAGGGAAACTTATCATAAAGGTTCTGACTATACGTTGGGACTGCCCCGAAAGTGCAGCCTATAAATACAACATGATACAAAGCAAGTTCCTTGATATTTATGCTAAGAAATCAAACACATGATTTTCATTCAAGAATATGTCATTGATGCCGGAGAATGAGAAGTATGTTGTGTGTTGAACTTTAAACAGAATTCATAAGTATAGGATTATACCTTTTGAGCCTTAAAAATGTTGATTTTCAAATATTGGCGAGCCACAACTTGAAATCCTTGAGATGAATGTCCATAAAAAATTTTAATAATGTTTCAATAACTATACTTGTGTTGGTTGCTCTTATTATAAGGGATGTTATCAATGTTTCACTTTCTAATCCTTGAAAAATTTTTAGAATGATAAAAAGTATAAAAAGACAAACAAAATTTGAAAAACAATAATGCTTGGCTTCAGTTTTATTAAAGTAAAAAATAAAAGCACTACTAATTATTTATATAAACTTAACACTGGGTCCGTTCATAAAATCAAATATTGAATATTTGATTTTAGGGTCTTCGACGGGATAACATGCCATTTGACAAAATTTGCTTTCAGGACTTAACAGGAGTATAATGATCATTGAGTCTCTGAATATCTGAAGAAGACTTGAATTTTCATTATTTTGAATTTTAAGGTGAAACTTAAATGAAATCGAACTCTTTTTAAACTCTCTTCTACTTCAACTGAAATTAAGCAGAATCAAAATTCTTGGAGTGGACATTTGGTCCAAAACTTGAAACTAACAAAACTTGAAGTCGAAAAACTTCGTAAGTTTGGTTGTTATTGGATAATGTGTAATATTCTTTGATATGTTCTATACTCAATACAACTAGAGAAACTAACAAACTCATTGACAAAATAATCAACTTTCAAACAAAATAATAAAATTTCCAAACAAAATAATTAACTTTCAAACAAAAATAATCACATTATCCAACAAAACCTTTAAACAAAAAATTTTCAAGATCAAACATAATTTTCTTTCCTTTTGATTAGCTCTCAAGTTATATGTAAGTCCCTTTGTTTTCTAACTCGATATAATCATCCTATTTACCTCTTAGGTTGAATGTGAGTGCTCGTGTTTTCCACTCTAATGTGATTCGGTTAATAAAACCAAATCATTTTTCAACTAGCTCTCAAGTTAGATCTGAGTTCATATGCTTTCTAACTTGATCTAATCACTCTAATCGCCCCTTAGGTGAGATGTGAGTCCCTATGCTTTCCATTCTAAAGTGTTCGGACCAAAATTCTTCAAACAAATCAAACACAAAATAAATAAATATTTTAACAAAACAATCAAAATTTTTAAAACAAACATTCACAAGATAAATCAAACTTTCTTCAAAATAAACAAGACACAACAATTAAAATCAGTCAAAACTATAACAAAATAAAAAATTGTCAAATATAAAAACTCCAACAAAATAAAAAAAATCTCACAATTTTCAAACATTAAAGCCTCTTAAGGATGTCACCATTAGATTGTCCCAATCACTATTTGGACAATGTATAATGCCCCATGTTGTCTCCTACGTCGAAATGTAGCTGGAAAATTCACGATTGTTAAAAAATGGAACAATTTTTCATCATATAAATTTCAAAAATCCATACGACAAAATAAAATTTTAACACAAAATACATTGCACAATGAATTCAGTTTACATTTCTTCGGGTTCATCAGAAATTGGAGAACGCCTCACATGACACCAATATGATGGGATCAGATTGATTAACCACAGACCAGTCGGTATGTTAAGTATCTCCTCAACTTAGTCTATTGCATATCGAAAGAAGTTTGCTTTTGATCCATCGGAAGTTGGAGCACGCCTCAAGTGGCATTATCACGTTGCGATCAAATTGGTTACTTCAAATCAACCAGAGCTAATTATGGTTGTCAATCCTTTGGGCTAGTAAACCTGAAATGCGATGAGTCACATATGTCCCTTTGAGTTTAACCCATCGTAATCTTTTTGAACCATCTTTAGGTTCGTTGGAAGTAGGTTGATTGACCTTCCTACAATCGTCAATCCATTGAGTCGGTAAATCTGGGTCGGGGTATGTCTTACTCATCCAGTATACTCAACGCACATCGGAAAATGTTTGTCGAACTTAGTTTGATTCTATTCAAACTCATTACAAGTCTGGCTTTGATCCATTGGAGGTTAGAGTACACCCCACATGGCACCATCATAATGTGACCATGTTGATTAATTCAAAGCCAGTCAAGGTTAGTTTTGTGGATTAATTCTTTAAATTGATAATTTTGAGTAAAAGTAAATCTCCGAACATACTTTCTCTCAACCCAAATTTTCGCACACTAAAGAGATATTTTGTTCCTTCCTTTAGAGCTTGTCAGTTTTGGTTGGTCTACATTCGACCCCAACAAAATTAACACATTGGCTGAGTAAAACTAGGATAGGGTTATGTCTATGTAAGCTTTCACTAGAGTCAGTTATTACCCGGAACTGTGTCTGAACGGTGCACTTGAAGTTAAAGTGGACTAATTTACTAAAGTCTGCAGGGCTATCTGATGTCGACGATTTTTTCAGATTCTATCAATTCAACACTTTAGACTTTCAAATCTTGGATTTGTCAATGGACACCTTTCCAAATCATATGGTGTATTGAACGCCTACATAATACACTTTTCTTTCTCCAGGGTTGGAGGATGTTAATCAACAAGAGTATGATCATACAGACTATGCTTTGGCTGATTAAACTTAGAGTATAACCACTATCATCTAGTACTGTCATTGAACACCTTGAAACGAGACAGTTAGAATTGGTTTGACATTGATCATTTCTTTTCACAGATCTAGCTGATGATCCATCGGAAGTTGGAGCATGCCTCATATGACACCATCACAATAGGATCAGATGCATTTGATCTAGTCACAGTTGCGGCTGCTGATATAGGTTAATGCTTTGAGTTAGTAATTCTGAGTTGAGTCTCAGTTTGGCTCATTGGACACCGAATGTCTCTTATTTCTCAGGTCGTTAGTTTTGTTGACACGCCGGCCTCAATTTGGACTGTTGTTTTAGCTTTGTAAATCTAGGATGGGTCCTAATATAGCCATTGCACACTATCGAGTCAGGCTAAACCTTTCTAGTGTGGACTAGAGGAATATACTGTCATTAGCTCTCCATTATTGGAATTAAGTCCTGACGTGGCCCTGCACTGAGCAACTTGGTTCATTGCTTTCACTTTATGTTCGGGTACGATAAAGTAATTCATTGACTAATCAAAATTAAATTTGGAGCTAACAACATTCTTGCCAGGAATCTTTCTTAGTACCAGTCATTGAACACCTAAACAACAAACTAACACAAATCAATACAATACATAAATTTTCTCACTTCTCTGTTCATTGTCCTCAATCCCCACATAGGATTCGATAAGTCAAATTTTTGACTCTATAAACTCTTAGAGTACATGCAACTATTTGGTGTAGTCATTGTACATTGCAGGACCCTTAGAAATCTAATGGACAACTTCTACGACAATCATATCAGAGCTCAAGGTAGACATTAGTCCCTGAACTGCCTACTTTGAACTGACCACCTCACTTGCCTTCAATTTAGCTCCCAGCCTCATCTATCCTTATCAAGTTGCCGTTATGCACCTCTTAGGTTGAGAATAAGTTCTTGCATCCTCTTTCCTACTGTGTCCAAACACAACACAGTCACATCAGAACTCCTTAAAACTAAATTCCCCAACAAAGCTAAACCAACAATTATTTAAATGTTCTTCTGATTAACTATCATGATGAATGATAAGCTCCACTGGTGTCCTTCTTGATCTAGTTATTCGATCTACCTCCTAGTTGGATGTTAGTATCTGTGTTTTTCTCCCTAGTCCTCCTAGTTTCTTGACTAGCTCTCAGGATGAATGATAAGCTCTAGTGCTATTCTTCCTGATCTAATTATTCTGTCTGTCTTCTTGGTTGGATTTTAATCCCAGTGCTTTTCTTCCTCCTAATGACAGTTCTCTCAATATCTCTGACTAGCTATCAGGATGAATGATAAGCTCCATCGCTGTCCTTCCTGATTTTGTTGACCTGTTCACCTCTTTGGGTAGATATAAATCCACATTGGTTTTTTCACCTTAATGTGTCTAGATAAACCTGCAATCCCCAACGAATCCAAACATTATAATTCTTAAAACTCTAGCTCTAAATCTTTGACATATCCAAATAAAATCATATGTTCTACGAACTTGTTTGATCACTTCGGTCAACACTAATATGTGCGACGTACTTTGAACAGTTGGGGGTTCATTTGTTGCCCTCATTTTTGGTCACATGAAACTTGCATGAACATTCTCCCTTGGGCTAGTGCAACAACATTGGCGAAGACATTGCATTGCCATTTTTAGCTNGAACAGTTGGGGGTTCATTTGTTGCCCTCATTTTTGGTCACATGAAACTTGCATGAACATTCTCCCTTGGGCCAGTGCAACAACATTGGCGAAGACATTGCATTGCCATTTTTAGCTTAGCCCGGTCCATTTGTTGACCTCATTTTTGGTCATATGGAATTTGCATGAACATTCTCCCTTAGGTCCAGTGCAGCAACATTGGCCAAGACATTGCACTGCCATATTTAGCCTAGCGTTTGGTCACGCCAGGGTTGGGCGTGACCACACTTAGAATTACCTCGCATGCTCACGACTAGCCTAGGTGTGACCACGCCCGAAAGCTTATCAGCGTGGTCACACTAGCCCTGGGCATGACCGTGCCTAGGTTTATCTTGAAGTGACACTTCATGCAATCACTCCCATTGATACACCACCGATTTGTAGCCTTCTTCCACAGATCAGAGCAAAAACCANATTGCACTGCCATTTTTAGCCTAGCGTTTGGTCACGCCAGGGTTGGGCGTGACCACACTTAGAATTACCTCGCATGGTCACGACTAGCTTAGGTGTGACCACGCCCGAAAGCTTATCAACGCGGTCACACTAGCCCTGGGCGTGATCATGCCTAGGTTTATCTTGAAGTGACACTTCATGCGATCACTCCCATTGATACACCACCGATTTGTAGCCTTTTTCCACAGATCAGAGCAAAAACCGTCACACTGTTTCGCCTACGGCGATCCGTGGCTCTTCCAACTCCAATATATCGTGGCCGTCGACCCTCCACCTAATCGGACGACCATGGAATGCTCTGTCATTGAGGACTTCAANAAAACCGTCACACTGTTTCGCCTACGGCGATCCGTGGCTCTTCCAACTCCAATATATCGTGGCCGTCGACCCGCCACCTAATCGGACGACCTTGGAATGCTCTGCCATGAGGACTTCAGCACGAGCACAGAGGAAAGGAGAATTCTGACGTGCCTCATCCCTCCGGTCATCCTACTTTGGTAAGCCTTTCTCCTTCATTTTTCAAAATTTTTTTTTTTTATGTTCCTAATAGGCTAGTAAGCCAACTCAATAGCCTTGGATTAGGCTTGGGTTTGGGCTCGACTCAGGTCGACTCGAACCCATCCTAGCCCTAACCCATTTAGGCTCAAACCTAACATAACCTAAACCAATCCCAAAACCTAACCCAAAGCCAACCTGAACCAATCTCAAATCTAGGTCCAACATAACCCAACCCAAATCCTAAATCTAACCTAGGTCTGGCCCAACCCAGGTCTAATCTAATCCGAACCCTAAACCTAACCCAGACCTTACCCAACTTTGACCTGACCCAACCGAGGGACGACCTAGCCCAAATCAAACGCAGCTCAACCTGGGTAAACCTAGCTTAACCTGAGTCAAGCCAACACAAACTCAACTTAGTCTGGGGCAACCCAGCTTAACTTAGGTCAACCAAAATCAAACCCAAGTCAACTTGAGTCAACCAAACCAAACCTAATATAACATGGGTCAACCCAAATCAGACTCAACTCAACTTGGGTCAAACCCAAACCAAACACGAGTCAACCCACATCAGCTCAAGTTTAATTCAAACCTAAACCAACAAATTCATATCATACCTCTGCTCAATCCTAAGCTAACTTAAGCTAGAAATTCAACTTACCTTTACTTAACCGTAACGCAAGTCTAATCCAAGGCTATGTATGTGTTATTTCATGTTTCATTTCATACGTTATTCTATATTCAAAAACCAAACAAAAAGAATAAAAAAATGCATAAAACAAAAATAAGGATGAAAGCCTCTCGGTTTTCTCCACAAAAAAAAAAAAAAACTCAAAACAAGACAAACTCAAAATTTAGAAAACTCTGAGAACATGATTGTCAAACCCATGAATTTAAATAAGACATGAATTCAAATATTGAACTTCAAATAAACATTAAAACATACCAAGATAAAGAACAAGAAGAAAACCTTAGATCCGACATAAACTTCTGGCTAATGTTGACACAAAATTGAGGACCATACAAATACCCCAGGCTAGTCTGAGTATAGAAGCCTAGGTGAGTCTATGTACTCTAGTTAGTGCTAAGGACTAGGACATACAAAACAACAAACCCACCTTCTGAGAAAGGAACACATGGTTACTGACAAAGGTATTACATACTTCTTTGAAGCTAGAAATATTTCATACTTTTACATTCAAGGGTGGTTCCTGGTTATGAGACTGGTCATAGTCAACGGATACCAACATTCCAGGGACGATGGAAAACCATGGACATTTGACCAGGGACGTCATTCCCAAAGTCTAGGTTAGTCTGCTTTTAAAATTCCTTATAGTCTAGGGTTTCATTTCTCTGCTAGAAATCCTTCTCTACCTAACTTTATCCTTAGCTTAGGGTTTTTCAACCATTTTTTGTCAGTCAAATTCAGTATCCCCGATTTATCTTTTGACTTCGCCTAATCAGCTCAAACTCATCATCAAACCCTTTCAAATCTCTCTTTAAATTTTATAACTTGTTTGTGCCATTCTCATGACATATTGTTATCTGGCTGTAAGTCCCATACCTCCAATTTGGACCCTCTACTTTCACTCACTCCGATTATGAAAGTTCAATCTTTGACAATCTGATTTATTACATTAATCAAAAGTTTTCTTTAGGGTTCACAACTTTAAGGATGTAATTAACTATAAGGGCTTGCTGTTGTAGGGAACGAGACCACATAATTAAAATAAAGCTTATCTTACACCCGCAAAGTAAGGGGAAAAGAAAGAAAAAAGCTGGTTTCATAGACTAACGGTGGCTTTCACCATCCGGTTGTTTAGGCCCATTTTTATCATAATTTTTTCTTTTATCGGGAAGATCTTATTCTTCAAAATGACATGTCCGGTCATTAGGTAGAAAGTCTTTTAAAAGGTCTCTTAAAAAGTTCTATGGTGAGTAAATATTTCCTACCAAACGGTATTGTAGACGATGGTGTATGATCTTCAATCGCACATCTCGACTGTGATACATGAAAGACAAGGTGTAGTGTGGACGATGGTAGTAATCTCGAACGGTAGGCCACTGGCCCGATGCATGCCATCACCTCATAAGGTTCAAAGTGTCACGGTGAAGTTTCTTGCGTCTCTTGGCCAATATCTTATGTCGGCAGGATTTCAGTTTCAAGTAGATCATGTCCCTTGATTTAAATTACACATCTCTCCTGCTTTCATCTGCTTTTCTCTTAATGAGTCGTTGAACTTTCAATAATTACCCCTTGAGCTTACTAATATTCTGTCCCTCTTCTCCAATTATTGATTAATGCTAGATATTGGTGTGACGCAATGCCCATAATGGATTAAGTGAGGTCGTTCCCGTCTATATAATATCTTGAAAGGGGTGGTTTGTGCTGCGGTGTGGTACAAAATATTATACCAATATTCGGCTCATGCAATCCACTTGGTTGATAGCTTCGATGTTTCAGATGCAAAACAATTCAGGCATGTCTCTACACTTCTATTGGCCACATCCGTTTGCCTATCAATTTGGGGATGATATGCATTGCTTGTTTGAAGGACCGTCCATTGCAACTCGAATAGCTTATTCCAGAAGTGGAGGAACACCATGTCCCTATCTGATACAATTGATTTCGACACTCCGTGCGAACGAACCGCTTTCTGGATAAACACTGCCGCAACTGAGACTTGAGTGTAGGGATATCGTAAGGAAATAAAATGTGCATACTTACTCAAGAGATCCACGACCACCATGATTACTATGAACCTTTCTGACCGTGACAACCCTTGGTTAAATCCATCATCACTTCTTCTCAAACCATCCCTGACATTGCTAATGATTGTATTAACCCTCCTGGTGCTGTGCTTAAGTACTTGTGTTGCAGACACATTGCATTTTGCCACAATGGCCTCCATTTTCTACGCATCCCCACCAATATAGCTCTACCGCTAGACGACTGTAAATCTTTTGCTCCGATTGTCCTTCGATCTCACTGCTATGAAACTCTTGTAATAATCTGAGAATATATTCCGATGTCTTGAGTAGCACGAATCGCACATGGTGGAGCAGCCGCTGTCCCCTCAATGCATATCTTGGATGACTGTTTGAATACTGTAGTAGCTCGACCCTTATCTTCCTCAGCTCCTCTCGTTAGCTCTCTTGTGTCAAGGCTTCCCACTCTAGGGCAATGGGTACCGATATAGCTGTCAATTGGGGTTACCCTACATTTCTTGATTGTGCATCAGTTGACTTGTTTTCAAATCCGGGCTGGTACTAAATTTGGAATCATATCCTATTAGCTTGGATAGCTATCTCTGATTCTCCTCAATCATCATCCGCTGCTCCAAAAGATACATACTCCTATGATTTGTCCTGACCAGAAAATATTGTCCCAACAGGTAGGGCTGTCACTTTTGAATGGCCAAGACGATCGCCATCAATTCTCATTCATATACTGACTTTAGCCTCGCTCTGACTGTAAGAACCTGGCTAAAGTAGGCAATCAACAGCTGATCCTGAATGAACACTGCTCTGAACCCGTACCCTGACACATCTTTTTTCACCATAAATAGTTTACTGAAATCTGGGAGTGCTAATATCGAGATGTTGGTTCCCCCATTTGAAATTGTTTTTTTTTAATCAACTGCTATGTCAGTGGCCATGCTATCGTGCCATATCTTCTCACGAACTTCTGGTTGTAACCGGTGAGACCCGTAGCCTCGATTTTGGACTGATCCACTGATACTCCCGTTCTGGTCACTAAATGCCCTAGATACTCCACGTGTAACTGTGCAAAGGAACATTTCTTCAAGTTGGCATACAACCGGTGTTCCTTCAATGTCTCCACGACTGTCCTTAGGTGCCCCACATGCTTAGTCTCTCTACGCCTATAAATCAGAATGCCATCAAAGAAGGCCAAGATAAATTTTTTGAGATAAGATTGAAAAATCTTATTTACGAGGGACTGAAATGTCAACGGGGCGTTGGTGAGGCCAAACGACGTCACTAAGAACTCATAATATCCTTCATGTGTCCTGAACGTTGTTTTGTGCACATCCGTTGGATTGATCCTGATCTGGTGGTATCCTAACTTAAGATCAATTTTTAAGAAAATGACTTCCCCGTAAAGGTCATCCAGTAAATCATCAATTGCAGGAATAAGAAACTTACTCAACACCGTCTCCCTATTCAAAGCATGTCAGAACTAACCCCTTGCAAATTCCTCAACTTTTCTCCACCTTCTTTATCCCCATCATGACACCAAAGCTCCATGTAATCACCATCTCTAACCCTAGCTTCTCTACGACCTGATTTGACATAAAGTTGTGTGGCTCTGCTATCTACCAATACCACAATTGGATGTTCCCCGATCCACCCCCACCTTCATGGTGTGGTTCGGAGTAAATCCCACTACCGAATTGAGGGACTCCTCCACCACATCCAAATGCAGATGATCATCCATCGTGTCCTCCTTTGATTCATTACTCTTTGTAGCATCCTTCTGAGCTAAAACANTCTACCAATACCACAATTGGATGTTCCCCGATCCACCCCCACCTTCATGGTGTGGTTCGGAGTAAATCCCACCACCGAATTGAGGGACTCCACCACATCCAAATGCAAATGATCATCCATCGTGTCCTCCTTTGATTCATTACTCTTTGTAACATCCTTTTGAGCTAAAACTATCTGAAAGGCGCGCTTCTTGCAACGATGACCTGAGGCATATTTCTCGTTACAGTGATAACATAATTCTTTTGCTATTTTATCATGCACTTCTGCATCTGCAAGACTTCAATTACTCTCGAAATTGGTCCCTGTATTCTCCTCATTCAGCGTCTCTTTTTGAAATAACATCGCCGGGTCCTCAGTGTCGTGGCTGTAAAGGTGCTCTGGTAGAATTCTCCAGTGTTGCCACCTTTGCTGGTCTNGCATATTTCTCGTTACAGTGATAACATAATTCTTTTGCTATTTTATCATGCACTTCTGCATCTGCAAGACTTGAAATTACTCTTGAAATTGGTCCCTGTATTCTCCTCGTTCAGCGTCTCTTTTTGAAATAACATCGCCTGGGTCCTCAGTGTCGTGGCTGTAAAGGTGCTCTGGTAGAATTCTCCATTGTTGCCACCTTTGCTGGTCCTTTTTACCTGTTTATTTATCCTCTTTCATTTGGTCGAGCTCCATCATTTTCCTCAATCCACACGATCTCAAGGGGCGGATGAATGCTCATATGTCGGGCTTTAGGCCTTTCAAGAAATTCCCTTCCAGTTTTGCTGCAGTACACCTCTCAAATTTCCTAACAAGAGCTTGAACTTCTCCTGGTATTCTGTAACCGGCTCCTCTTGAGTCAGAGCTTACAATTGCTCGTGTAGGTCTTCTTCTCGAATGGCTCGGAAACACTCCGACAAGCAATCCTTAAACTCGTCCCATGAGTGCCTCAGATACATTGCCTTAATCCATTGAAACCACACTAATGTCTTTTCCTCAATACATAATCCTGCTGTCACGAGCTTCTCTTCTTCAGTTAACCCGTTGATTGTAAAGTATCGTTCCACGTGATACACCCACTCATGTGCATCCACTTATTCGAAGATTGCAATCTTCAATTTTTAGACCCCTACATCTCCACCTCAACCTCCTCTTCCTCAGTTATTTCCCCCCATGTGTGTAGGGTGGGACTCCCTCCTTCGATCATATGCATATCCAGCTTCTATTTCCTCCTTCCTTCAGCGTGCTCACATCCCTCAAATTTTCTGCCCATCCCCCCTCCACCGAAAGTCTCCACTCCCCCTTCTCTTGGAGTCCCGANAGCTTACAATTGCTCGTGTAGGTCTTCTTCTCGAATGGCTCGGAAACACTCCGACAAGCAATCCTTAAACTCATCTCATGAGTGCCTCAGATACATTGCCTTAATCCATTGAAACCACACTAATGTCTTTCCCTCCATACATAATCCTGCTGTCATGAGCTTCTCTTCCTCAGTTAACTCGTTGATTGTAAAGTATCGCTCCACGTGATACACCCACTCATGTGCATCCACTTATTCGAAGATCGCAATCTTCAATTTTTAGACCCCTACATCTCCACCTCAACCTCCTCTTCCTCAGTTATTTCCCCCCATGTGTGTAGGGTGGGACTCCCTCCTTCGATCATATGCATATCCAGCTTCTATTTCCTTCTTCCTTCACCGTGCTCACATCCCTCAAATTTTCTGCCCATCCCCCCTCCACCGGAAGTCTCCACTCCCCCTTCTCTTGTAGTCCCGGAGGACGCTCTTGGTAATAGATGATGTGTTCCTCGTCTTCTCGCTCAATCTCCTTCCCATTTAACCTGGCGAAGGATTCCTTGATCAATCCTTGGTTAAGGTTTGCAACTGGAGCGATCGACTCGGTCTAGGATTGTATCTCTATGAGATTTTTTATCAT
>JXCR01136207.1:3627-21730 GCA_002079205.1 Phalaenopsis hybrid cultivar | reverse complement strand
ATATACCATTCATTTAGTAGCTTGCCATGAAACACTATTGTATTTATTTCCAGAATGCTCGAATTGTACTCGACAAGTTCCAAGTAGTACTTCATTCACCTGATTCAATTGCACCTGTTGGTATTGTTCATCCATTGGCATTCCATTTGGAGCACAAAATAGATTATCCTTCATACAGATATATGGAAAACAATGATTTTACTTCAGAGAAAAGAGGCTGTGTTTTCCATGTCAAGGAAGATTTATCGCCAAACTATTTGAAAAAGTGCAATTCTAAGGATGTAATATTTGACAAATTTGACACCATTGATAGTGCGAAGATGAGTATATCAACTTGCAAAAGGGGCACCTTTTCCATTGGCTGTTGGGTTCCAAATTCTACCCCTTGTGAAGGTATAAAATTTAACCTTTTTGGCCTTGAAATTCACTGATTTGTCAAGAAGTTCCTCTTTGATCGTACCTCCTTTCTTTGAGGGGCATTTACATACATAGCACACAATTCTATTGTATTTACATATCTCACACCTATACTTTCATATTTACACACATAGCACTCAAATCCTTAACATCAAATCAAAACTAGCGCTATTATACTTTTTTTAAAATGAAATCTACTGTATAGGTTTATGGCAAGCATGTAAATATGAAAGTTTAGGTGTGAGATGTGTAAAGACATAATAATTGTGTGACATAAATTTCCCTATCTTTTTATTTATTTATTTATTTTTTAATTTCCCTATCTTTAATTGTGCTGGCAGGGTTGCAGAAAGATCTCGCAGCAGTTCTTCATTCGATTGAGTTACAACTGAGGAAAGATAAGCTCAATTGGTCCCATGTTTTGTACATCCACCTCTACATTTCTGATATGAAACAATTTGGAGTAGCCAACGATGTTTATATGAGTTTCATTACGGAAACTAATTGCTATTTTGGCGTGCCATCGCGTAGTACAATTGAGATTCCTATTGCAGAGATCGGTCTAGGCAACGCATATGTTGAAGTTCTGGTGTCAACTGATCGGTGTAAAAGAGTTTTGCATGTACAAAGCATATCATGCTGGGCTCCGAGTTGCATTGGACCTTATAGCCAGGTAGCAGCTGATGACTTTCAATTATATCAGTTTGAGTAAAATACCAAAATAGTCCTTGTATTATTTACAAGGAGTCATTTTAGTCCCAGATTATTATATAAAAGTGGCAAATTAATCTCCAGACCTTTTAAATTGGAGTTGAAATATTTCTTCGTGGGGACTATTTGAACTCATATTAGAAGAAAAGGGAAATTTACATACCTCGCACACAATTCTTATTTGTTTACATGTCTCATCGTATTTATAGTATTAGCATTTGGTGATCTGAAACCTTCCATGAAAATGTATATTTCACTTTTTAAAAATGATAATAGTGCTATTTTTTATGTTATTAAAAACTTGAGTGCTATTTGTATAAACATAAAATTTTAGGCGTAACATATGTAAATAAAATAGAACTGTATGCTATGTATGTAAATGCCGGAGACTAAATTGGCACTTTTGTTAAGTCGGGAACTAAAATGACCTACAAAGAGTCAATAGACTATTTTGATGCTTTTGTCATATTGGTTCAGTTTCTACCTCTTGTGGGATAATGAACTTACTGTAATGGTTGTTCCTTATGTTTCTTTTAGGCAACCCTGCATAAAGAAGTTCTTTACATGGCTGGACAGCTTGGATTGGACCCCCCTACAATGCTACTCCACCCTGGAGGTCCAGCTCTCGAGATGGATCAGGCTCTGCTTAATTGTGAGGCTGTGGCCAATTACTTCAAAAGCTCCATCGCTACTTCTGCAATTGGGATTACTGTATATTGTTCTGCATCTCTTTCTTCGTCTGAGGCGGTCGAATTACAGAATCGAATCGAGCATTTCCTGAAGTACCGTACTTCCCATAATGAAGGATTTCTTGGGGAATATAATCCTGTTAGCCTATATGTTCTAGTTCCCAATCTTCCGAAGGGGTAAGAATCTATTTTAATATGATTCCTATACTAGTATTTATGGCCTTATTGTTTCAACGGTCTCAGGGTATTTTAAGGCAACTTGAGTGGAAACTTATTGATTGACAATGGCTTGTTTGAGATCACTTTTATTTAAATTTGTTTAGGGGCTGTTTGAGATCTTTTTANTGCAATTGGGATTACTGTATATTGTTCTGCATCTCTTTCTTCATCTGAGGCGGTGGAATTACAGAATCGAATGCATCATTTCCTGAAGTACCGTACTTCCCATAATGAAGGATTCCTTGGGGAATATAATCCTATTAGCCTATATGTTCTAGTTCCCAATCTTCCGAAGGGGTAAGAATCTATTTTAATATGATTCCTATACTAGTATTTATGGCCTTATTGTTTCAACTGTCTCAGGGTATTTTAAGGCAACTTGAGCGGAAACTTATTGATTAACAATGGCTTGTTTGAGATCACTTTTATTTAAATTTGTTTAGGGGCTGTTTGAGATCTTTTTGTATTTTACATTTTATTTTGTTTATGTTTTGATTTAAATCTAAAGCATGTTTGGTTGAGTTAGTTGTTTTTAAAAATACTCAAACATCTTTTAGGTGTTTGAGTAATTTTAAAAATAAATTAGTATACTTTTTTAAATAAAAATATATAAAAATTAGATCTACTGTAAGTGTTCTCTAAAACAAAATAAAAATGAAACAAAAACAAGAAATAAAAGTGATATGAAACGGGCCTTTAGTGTATTTTTGAGTCATTTGAAAAATAAATTAGTTTTTTTCAATAAAAAATATATAAAAATTAAATCTACAGTAAATGTTTTCAAAAAGAACAAAAATGAAACAAAAACAAGAAACGAAAGTGATTTGAAACGGGTCTTTAATGTAATTTTTTCCTGTTTTATTTTTATTTTCAAAAATAGATTAGTTATTTTTTAATCTAAAGTTATTCTTAGTGTTTTTAAAACAACTAAACATTTTATAACATACTAAATATGTTTTATTTCTAATAAAAACATATTTGAAAAACATAAATAAAATGTGGTCCCCAAACAACCCCAAAATATTATGATTCTTTTCATGATCTACTATCTTTTTAAATACATGCAGTGCACTTGTTGAAGTGAAACCTGTTCTTCACCTTGCTGATAATGGAAAATCTGAAGTTCAATCAGTCATGCTGAAGGAACCTGGTCCAACTACACCANACTACGTGATGGCACGCCAAAATAGCAATTAGTTTCCGTAATGAAACTCATATAAACATCGTTGGCTACTCCGAATTGTTTCATATCAGAAATGTAGAGGTGGATGTACAAAACATGGGACCAATTGAGATTATCTTTCCTCAGTTGTAACTCAATCGAATGAAGAACTGCTGCAAGATCTTTCTGCAACCCTGCCAGCACAATTAAAGATAGGGAAATTTAAAAATAAATAAATAAAGAAAAAGATAGGGAAATTTATGTCACACAATTATTATGTCTTTAGATATCTCACACCTAAACTTTCATATTTACATGCTTGCTACATGCTTGCCATAAACCTATACAGTAGATTTCATTTAAAAAAAAAGTATAATAGCGCTAGTTTTGATTTGATGTTAAGGATTTGAGTGCTATGTGTGTAAATATGAAAGTTTAGGTGTGAGATATGTAAATACAATAGAATTGTGTGCTATGTATGTAAATCCCCCTCAAAGAAAGGAGGTACGATTAAAGAGGCCAAAAAGTTTAAATTTTATACCTTCACAAGGGGTAGAATTTGGAACCCAACAGCCAATGGAAAAGGTGCCCCTTTTGCAAGTTGATATACTCATCTTCGCACTATCAATGGTGTCAAATTTGTCAAATATTACATCCTTAGAATTGCACTTTTTCAAATAACNTATGTAAATACATAATAATTGAGTGGTATGTCTTTTCTTTTTTTCTGCCTAACATGCATTCACCTGAATATGAGCTATGTTGACTAATTTCTTTCCCCCAGCAAAAGTTTTGCGATATAACCACTAGGAAATGATTGGGCCAGAATATCTTGACCAAAATTCAGGATGTGTCTCACTGTCTTTATTTATTTTGAGACGGATGTTATATTATTGATGATATTATTTTGCTTGACATGAACTGTACAGAAGTACAAACTAATTCATTTCCCTTTGAATGCTCTTATAATCTAACCTCAAGAAAAGGAAACGTGGTTAGCATAAGTCTCAGTTATTAGATTTTGTAAGTTTTACATACATACCACTCAATTCCTATGTATTTACATATCTAACACCTAAACTTCAAATTCTACATGCATACCACCTTACTTATGCATGGAAAGGTGTATTTCACTTTAAAATTTAAAATGGTTGTATTTTTGATGTGATACGAAATATGTGGGTGGGATGAATTAAGAAGTAAAGTTTAGGTGTTAGATATGTATATACATAAGAATTGGGTGGTATGTATGTAGATGTCCCTAGTTTTATTTCAAGTCGNGGGCCAGAATATCTTGACCAAAATTCAGGATGTGTCTCACTGTCTTTATTTATTTTGAGACGGATGTTATATCATTGATGATATTACTTTGCTTGACATGAACTGTACAGAAGTACAAGCTAATTCATTTCCCTTTGAATGCTCTTTTAATCTAACCTCAAGAAAAGGAAACGTGGTTAGCATAAGTCTCAGCCATTTTGGAAGTTTTACATACATTCCACTCAATTCCTATGTATTTACATATCTAACACCTAGACTTCAAATTCTACATGCATACCACCTTACTTATGCATGGAAAGGTGTATTTCAGTTTAAAATTTAAAATGGTTGTATTTTTTATGTGATACGAAATATTTGGGCGGGATGAATTAAGAAGTTTAGGTGTTAGATATGTATATACATAGGAATTGGGTGGTACGTATGTAGATGTCCCTAGTTTTATTTCAAGTCGAGTATAGTGTAAATTATAGTTGATTACTCATTTTATTTAATAATAGTTGTCATGGTTTGAAAACTCCATTTTTTTTTTTCATGCTATTATTCTGCTAGATGCCATGCTGATTTGTTTCCCAACAGAACATAAAGGTAAAAAAATTGAATCAGTTTATCGCCAGTAAAACTTTTGTCAATCTCGAAGTTGTATTTGCTTAGTGTTAGGCATAATATAAATTTGACTTATTACTCTAATATCAAGCAAATTCAATTATTATTATTATTTTCCATATACACTAAATAGGACGCAATGGAGAAAAAGGATTCATGTAGCCGACTGGGATTAAGGCTTTGTTGTTGTTGTTGTTGTATTATTTTCCATATAATATCACTTGAAAGTTCTCTTTGTTTTGTCCTGTCTTTGAGGCCTTTGGGGCATTTAAATACTTACTGCCCAATTCATGTGTATTTACATATCTAACGTCTAAATTTTGCTTCTTTACATCTATAACACCCCAATCTTTCATATCACATCAAAAATATCACCATTTTAACTTTTAAGAAGTGAAATACTATACCTTTTCATTCATAGGTAAGGTGGTATATATGCAAAAATTGAAATTTAGGTGTTAGATATTTAAATAAATAGGAATTGTGTGGTATGTATCTAAATCTTACCCCCTTTTTTTTTGACTTGGTGAGTGCAAAGGCACAAATTATGTGCATTGGATTCGAATCAGGATTTTTACCAACTAAATTATATTTCATATTCTGTTTTTATTTATAGATAAATGTCATTTATAAANAAGCTAGAAAACATCTTATAAGTAAATGAGCACAAAATAACAACATAAATTAGAAAACTTTTATGATTTTTTTCCGTGGTTCATGTTATGGCATTCTTGTAACACATACTTACATGGCTATATAATATAAATGTTTATAATTTACAAAAATTTGTTTTTGCCCCAGAAAAAAAATGTCGACATCCTAAGGACCAGTGCGATTTGGTAAATAGAAAATATACTGAGCTACGGATTCATATGCTGCAGAAGGAAACAAATTTGCCACATATTCATGTGCAAACAAGGGAGAGGAGAGCCATAGATTGCTCCCATGAGCAGAACTAAGAAGGAAGCAACAGGAAAATAACAAACAAGGTATATAATGAAATTACTGACAACCGTTTTTCATTTTGAAATTACTGTAATTAGTATTTCTCCTTAAGATTGTTTAGTTTTCATTTAATTTATGGGCAGTTTCATGCATAAAAACTCATTGGCGGAATAATGAACCAAGCTTTTCAGCCATTTCTTCTTTCTTACATGATATCAGAGCAATGTAAGAATCATCCTCTTAAACATTTGTTTTTACCTTTTCTTCATTCTTATTATCATCATGTTTCATTTTATTTTTTTTTTTTGACTTCCCTTACAAACAAGTCAACCAATATGAATATGATGAAAAACATATTAACGAAGACTTCCAAAGGCTACAAACCTTGTATTATTTGAATGGAGTAAACTACCTAAAATGGTCTCATATTGTGACGAC
The DNA here is from genome assembly GCA_002079205.1 of Phalaenopsis hybrid cultivar. Classification (NCBI taxonomy): domain Eukaryota; kingdom Viridiplantae; phylum Streptophyta; class Magnoliopsida; order Asparagales; family Orchidaceae; genus Phalaenopsis; species Phalaenopsis hybrid cultivar. The sequence continues at coordinate 15,265 of JXCR01136207.1, read as the reverse complement.
TTCTCTTAAAGAAAAGAGAAAATCCAACATTTCATTGATCCTCCTCTTAACCTAGAAGACCCGATGTCTGCACTTTAAGATTAAGCAAATTTCATGACTATTTCATAGTTATGGAACACCATAATGCATGACTTCAATGAAAAATACTATTACGTCCGTGAAAAATACTTTTACGTCCGTAATAAGACCCGCCCTCTTGGACCGGTCGAAAGCCACCCAACCGGCCAGCCACAATAACAGACGAACCAGACTTTTTCGTGAGAAGAGGCAGGGCAGAAATTTGCCATTGCAAAAGGCAGGGAGCAGGTGGGATCCATGAGAGTTTTAATCACAAACTCAAGGAGGAGGAATTAAAGAAGTTTGGAGGGAAAGTGGGAATGAAAAGTTTGGAATGTTGTGGGAGGATTCTATTAAGGAGAGAACCTAGGGTTTGTTCTTTTTAATGCATGTTTGTGGGATGTTGTGTTTTTCTTCTTCCTATGGTATTCCTAGCGACGTTCAGGGTTGAACTATCGCTTAAAAAGTAGATCATCATTGTATCTGACATGTTTTCGTTTGTGTTTTGTAAGAACAATCCTTATTTGAATTGTTTTCATCTATCTATTGTCGTTTTGTCAGTGTTGTTTGTTGATTTTGATTCCAGAGCACATTAAATTGATATCACAGCCTAGATCTTGGTGAGCTAACAATAAAGAAAGTGGATGTGCTAGAAGGAGAGATAGGGCAAATCAAATCGAGAATGAAAGAGAGGTTTGCCACCATGGAAAATAGGTTTTCTTCCATTGAAAGTCAAATGGATGATGGATTAGAGAGCATAGGAGAAATCTGGGAGATGATAAAAAAGCTCATGGAGATACAATCCTAGACCGAGTCGATCGCTCCAGTTGCAAACCCAAACCAAGGATTGATCAAGGAATCCTCGCCAGGTTAAATGGGAAGGAGATTGAGCGAGAAGACGAGGAACACATCATCTATTACCAAGAGCGTCCTCTGGGACTCCAAGAGAAGGGGGAGTGTAGACTTTCGATGGAGGGCGGATGGGCAGAAAATTGGAGGGATGTGAGCACGGTGAAGGAAGGAAGAAATGGGAGCTGAATATGCATATGATTGAAGGTGGGAGTCCCACCCTACATACATGGGGGGAAATAACTGAGGAAGAGGAGGTTGAGGTGGAGATGTAGGGGTCGGAAAATTGAAGATTGTGATCTTCGAATAAGAGAATGCACATGGGTGGGTGTATCGGGTGGAGCGATACTTTACAATCAACGGGTTAACTGAGGAAGAGAAGCTCATGACAACAAGATTATGTATGGAGGGAAAGACATTAGCGTGGTTTCAATGGATTAAGGCAATGTATCTGAGGCACTCATGGGACGAGTTTAAGGATTGCTTGTCGGAGTGTTTCCGAGCCATTCGAGAATAAGGCCTACACAAGCAATTGTAAGCTCTGACTCAAGAGGAGCCGGTTACAGAATACTAGGAGAAGTTCAAGCTCTTATTAGGAAGTTTGAGAGGTGTACTGCGGCAAAACTGGAAGGGAATTTCTTGAAAGACCTAAAGCCCGACATATGAGCATTCATTCGCCCCTTGAAACTGTGGATTGAGGAAAATGATAGAGCTCGACCAAATGATAGAGGATAAGAAACAGGTAAAAAAGACCAGCAAAGGTGGCAACACAGGAGAATTCTACCAGAGCACCTTGACAGCCACGACACCGATGACCCGGACGATGTTATTTCAAAAAGAGACGTTGAATGAGGAGAATACAGGGACCCATTTCGAGAGTAATTTCAAGCTTCTCGCAGATGCAGAAGTGCATGATAAAAGAGCAAAAGAATTATGTTATCACTGTAACGAGAAATATGCCTCAGGTCATCGTTGCAAGAAGCGCGCCCTTCAGATTGTTTTAGCTCAAAAGGATGTTACAAAGAGTGATGAATCAAAGGAGGACACAATGGATGATCATCTGCATTTGGATGTGGTGGAGGTGTCCCTCAATTCGGTAGTGGGATTTACTCCAAACCACACCATGAAGGTGAGGGGGTGGATCGGGGAACATCCAATTGTGGTGTTGGTAAATAGCGGAGCCACACAACTTTATATCAAATCAGGTCGTAGAAAAGCTAGGGTTAGAGATGGTGATTACATGGAGCTTTGGCGTCATGATGGGGATAAAGAAGGTGGAGAAAAGTCGAGGAATTCGCAAGGGGTTAGTTCTGCCGGCTTTGAATAGGGAGACGGTGTTGAGTAAGTTTCTTATTCCTGCAATTGATGATTTACTGGATGACCTTTACGGGGCAGTTATTTTCTTAAAAATTGATCTTAAGTAAGGATACCACCAGATCAGGATCAATCCAACGGATGTGCGCAAAACAACGTTCGGAACATATGAAGGATATTATGAGTTTTTAGTGACGTCGTTTGGCCTCACCAACACCCCGATGACATTTCAGTCCCTCGTAAATAAGATTTTTCAACCTTATCTCAAAAAATTTATCCTGGCCTTCTTTGATGACATTCTGATTTATAGGCATAGAGAGACTAAGCATGTGGGGCACCTAAGGACAGTCGTGGAGACATTGAAGGAACACCAGTTGTATGCCAACTTGAAGAAATGTTCATTTGCACAGTTACACGTGGAGTATCTAGGACATTTAGTGACCGGAACGGGAGTATCAGTGGATCAATCCAAAATCGAGGCTACGGGTCTCACCGATTACAACCAGAAGTTCATGAGAAGATATGACATGATAGCATGACCACTGACGGAGCAGTTGATTAAAAAAAAACAATTTCAAATGGGGGAACCAGCATCTCGACATTAGCACTCCCAGATTTCAGTAAATTATTTGTGCTCAAAACGGATGCTTCAGGTTACGGGTCCAGAGCAGTGCTCATGCAGAATCAGTTGTTGATTGCCTGCTTTAGTCAGGTTCTTACAATCAGAGCGAGGCTAAAGTCAGTATATGAATGAGAATTGATGGCGATCGTCTTGGCCATTCAAAAGTGACAGCCCTACCTGTTCGGATAATATTTTCTGGTCAAAACAAATCATAGGAGCATGCATCTTTTGGAGCAGCGGATGATGATTGAGGAGAATCAGAGATGGCTATTCAAGCTAATAGGATATGATTCCAAATTCAGTACCAACCCGAATTTGAAAACAAGTAAACCGATGCACAATCGAGAAATGTAGGGTAACCCCAATTGACAGCTATATTGGTACCGATTGCCCTAGAGTGGGAAGCCTTGACACAAGAGAGCTAACGAGAGGAGCTGAGGAAGATTAGGGCCGAACTACTACAAGTATTCAAACAGTCATCCAAGACATGCATTGAGGGGACAGCAGTTGCTCCACCATGTGCGATTCGTGCTACTCAATACATCGGAATATATTCTCAGATTATTACAAAAGTTTCATAACAGTGAGATCGGAGGACAATCAGAGCAAAAGATTTACAGTCGTCTGGATTGAGAACAAGAGAGACGATGCACAATCGAGAAATGTAAGGTAACCCCAATTGACAGCTATATCTGTACCCATTGCCATGGAGTGGGAAGCCTTAACACAAGAGAGCAAACGAGAGGAGCTGAGGAAGATAAGGGTCGAGCTACTACAGTATTCAAACAGTCATCCAAGACATGCATTGAGGGGACAGCAGCTGCTCCACCATGTGCGATTCGTGCTACTCAAGACATCGGAATATATTCTCAGATTATTACAAGAGTTGCATACCAGTGAGATCGAAGGACAATCAGAGCAAAAGATTTACAGTCGTTTGGCGGCAGATATTGGTGGGGATGCGTAGAAAATGGAGGGCATTGTGGCAAAATGCAATGTGCTGCAACACAAGTACTTAAGCACAACACCAGGAGGGCTACTACAATCATTAGCAATGTCAGGGATGGTTTGGGAAGAAGTGATGATGGATTTAGCCAGGGGTTGTCACAGTCAGAAAGGTCCATACTAATCATGGTGGTCGTGGATCTCTTGAGTAAGTATGCACATTTTATTTCCTCACGATATCCCTACACTCAAGTCTCAGTCGCGGCAGTGTTTATCCAGGAAGTGGTCCGTTTACACGGAGTGTTGGAATCAATTGTATCAGATAGGGACATGGTGTTCCTCAACCACTTCTGGAATGAGCTATTCGAGTTGCAATGGACGGTCCTTCAAACAAGCAATGCATATCATCCCCAAATTGATAAGCAAACGGATGTGGTCAATAGAAGTGTAGAGACATGCCTGCATTGTTTTGTATTTAAAACATTGAAACTATCAGCCAAGTGAATTGCATGAGCCGAATATTGGTATCATATTTTGTACCACACCGCAGCACAAACCACCCCTTTCAAGATATTATATAGACGGGATCGACCTCACTTAATACATCATGGGCATTGCGCCACACCGGTATCTAGCATTAATCAATACTTGGAGAAGAGGGACAGAATATTAGTAGAGCTCAAGGGGTAATTATTGAAAGTTCAACGAATCATTAAGAGAAAAGCGGATGAACGCAGAAGAGATGTGTAATTTAAACCAAGGGACATGGTCTACTTGAAACTGAAGCCCTGTCGACATAAGATATTGGCCAAGAGACACAAGAAACTTTCACGTGACAATTTGAACCTTATGAGGTGATGACACGCATCAGGTCAGTGGCCTACCATTCGAGATTACCACAATCGTCCACACTACACCTGGTCTTTCATGTATCACAGCCGAGATGTGCGATTGAAGATCATACACCATCACCTACAATACCGTCTGATAGGAAATATTTACTCACCATAGAACTTTTTAAGAGACCTTTTAAAAGACTTTCTAAATGACCGGGCATGTCATTTTGAAGAATAATATCTTCCCGATAAAAGAAAAAATTATGATAAAAATGGGCCTAACCAACCGGATGGTGAAAGCCACCGTTAGTCTATGAAACCAGCTTTTTCCTTTTCTTCCCTTACTTTGCGGGTGTAAGATAAGCTTTATTTTAATTATGCGGCCTCGTTCCCTACAACGGCAAGCCCTCATAGTTAATTACATCCTTAGAGTTGTGTGCCCTAAAGAAAACTTTTGATTAATGTAACGAGTCAGATTGTCAGAGATTGAACTTTCATAATCGGAGTGAGTGAAAGTGGAGGGTCCAAATTGGAGGTATGGGACTTACAGCCTGATGACAATATGTCATGAGAATGGCACAAACAAGTTATACAATTTAAAGAGAGATTTGAAAGGGTATGATGATGAGTTTGAGCTGATTAAGAGAAGTCAAAAGATAAATCAAGGATACTGAATTTGACTGACAAAAAATGGTTGAAAACCCCTAAGCTAAGGATAAAGTTAGGTAGAGAAGGATTTCTAGAAGAGAAATGAAATCCTAGACTATAAGGAATTTTAAAAGCAGACTAACCTAGACTGCGAATGACGTCCCTGGTCAAATGTCCATGGTTTTCCATCGTCCCTGGAATGTTGGTATACGTTGACTATGACCAGCCTCATAACCAGTGACCACCCTTGAATGTAAAAGTATGAAATATTTCTAGCTTCAAAGAAGTCTGAAATACCTTCGTCAGCAACCATGTGTTACTTCATCCTAAAGTATTTCCTCTAGTCTCAGAGGGTGGGTTTGTTGTTTTGTATGTCCTAGTCCTTAGCACTAACTAGAGTACATAGACTCACCTAGGCTTCTATACTCAGACTAGCCTGGGGTATTTGTATGGTCCTCAATTTTGTGTCAACATTAGCCACCCTGAAGTTTATGTCGGATCTAAGGTTNTTGTTTTGTATGTCCTAGTCCTTAGCACTAACTAGAGTACATAGACTCACCTAGGCTTCTATACTCAGACTAACCTGGGGTATTTGTATGGTCCTCAGTTTTTGTCAACATTAGCCACCCTGAAGTTTATGTCGGATCTAAGGTCTTCTTCTTGTTATTTATCTTGGTATGTTTTAATGTTTATTTGAAGTTCAATATTTGAATTCATGTCTTATTTCAATTCATGGGTTTGACAGTCATGTTCTCAAAGTTTTCTAAATTTTGAGCTTGTCTTGTTTTGAGTTTTTTTTTTTTTTGTGGAGAAAACCGAGAGGCTTTCATCCTTGTTTTTGTTTTATGCTTTTTTTTTGGTTTGGTTTTTGAACATAGTAGCCTTGGATTAGACTTGTGTTCCGGTTAAGCAAAGGTAAGCTGAATTTCTAGCTTATGTTAGCTTAGGATTGAGCAGAGGTATGATATGAATTGGATGGTTTAGGTTTGAATTAAACTTGAGCTGACATGGGTTGACTCGTGTTTGGTTTGGGTTTGACCCGAGTTGAGTTGAGTCTGATTTGGGTTGACCCATGTTAAATTGGGTTTGGTTTGGTTGACCCAAGTTGACTTGGGTTTGATTTTGGTTGACCTAAGTTAAGCTGGGTTGACCCAGACTAAGTTGAGTTTGTGTTGGCTTGACTCGGGTTAAGCTAGGTTGACCCAGGTTGAGCTGCGTTTGATTTGGGCTAGGCCGTCCCTGGGTTGGGTCAGGTCAAAGTTGGGTAAGGTCTGGGTTAGGTTTAGGGTTTGGATTAGATTAGACCTGGGTTGGGCCAAATCTAGGTTAGATTTAGGATTTGGGTTGGGTTATGTTGGACTTAGGTTTGAGATTGGTTCAGGTTGGCTTTTGGGTTAAGGTTTGGGATTGGTTTAGGTTATGTTAGGTTTGAGCCTAAGTGGGTTAGGGCTAGACTAGGTTCGAGTCGACCTGAGTCAATCTCAAACCCAAGCCTAATCCAAGGCTATTGAGTTGGCTTACCAGCCTAAATTAGAAACATAAAACAAAATATTTTGAAAATGAAGGAGAAGGCTTACCAAAGGAGGATGACCGGAGGGATGAGGCACGTCAGAATTCTCCTTTCCTCTGTGCTCATGCTGAAGTACTCGATGACAGAGTATTCCATGATCGTCCGATTAGGTGGCGGGTCAACGACCACGATATATCGGAGTTGGAAGAGTCGCAGATCGCCGTAGGCTAAACAGTGCGACGGTTTGTGCTCTGATCTGTGGAAGAAGGCTACAAATAGGTGGCGTATCAATAGGAGTGATCGCATGAAGTGTCACTTCAGGATAAACCTAGGCATGGTGACACCTAGGGCTAGTGTGACCACGCCGATAAGCTTTCGGGCATAGTCACACCTTGGCTAGTCGTGACCATGCCGAGGTAATTCTAAGTGTGGTCACGCCCAACCCTGGCGTGACCAAACGCTAGGCTAAAAATGGCAGTGCAATGTCTTGGCCAATGTTGTTGCACTGGACCTAAGGGAGAATGTTCATACAAATTCCATATGACCAAAAATGAGGTCAACAAATGGACCGCGCTAGGCTAAAAATGGCAATGCAATGTCTTCGCCAATGTTGTTGCACTGGACCAAGGGAGAATGTTCATGCAAGTTCCATGTGACCAAAAATGAGGTCAACAAATGAACCCCCAACTGTTTGAAGTACGCCACACATATTAGTGTTGACCGAAGTGATCAAACAAGTTCGTAGAACATATGATTTTATTTGGATATGTCAAAGATTTAGAGCTAGAGTTTTGGGAATTATAATGTTTGGATTCGTTGGGGATTGCAGGTTTATCTAGACATTAAGGTGAAAAAACCGATGTGGATTTATATCTACCCAAAGAGGTGAACAGGTCAACAAAATCAAGAAGGACAGCGATGGAGCTTATCATTCATCCTGATAGCTAGTCAAAGATATTGAGAGAACTATCATTACGAGGAAGGAAAGCACTGGGATTAAAATCCAACCAAGAAGACAGACAAAATAATTAGATCAGGAAGAATAGCACTAGAGCTTATCACTTCCTGAGAGCTAGTCAGGAAACTAGGAGGACTAGGGAGAAAAGCACAGAGACTAACATCCAACTAGGAGGTAGATCGAATAACTAAATCAAGGACACCAGTGGAGCTTATCATTCATCATGATAGCTAATCAAAAGAACATTTAAATAATTGTCGATTTAGCTTTGTTGGGGAATTTAGTTTAAGGAGTTATGATGTGACTTTGTGTTGTGTTTGGACACAGTAGGAAAGAAGATGCAAGAACTTATTCTCAACCTAAGAGGTGCACAACGGCAACTTGATAAGGATAGATGAGGCTTGGAGCTAAACTGAAGGCAAGTGAGGTGGTCAGTTCAAAGTAGGCAGTTCAGGGACTAATGTCTACCCTGAGCTTTGATATGATTGTCAAAGAAGTTGTCCATTAGATTTCTAAGGGTTTTGCAATGTACAATGACTACACCAGATAGTTGCATGTACTCTAAAGGGTTTATAGAGCCAAAAATTTGACTTATCGAATCCTATGTGGGGATTGAGGACAATGAACAAAGAAGTGAGAAAATTTATGTATTGTATTGATTTGTGTTAGTTTGTTGTTTAGGTGTTTAATGGCTGGTACTAAGAAAGATTCCTGGCAAGAATGTTGTTAGCTCCATATTTAATTTTGATTAGTCAATGAATTACTTTATCGTACCCGAAAATACAGTGAAAGTAATGAATCAAGTCGCTCAGTGCGGGGGCCACTTCAGGGCTTAATTCCAATAATGGAGAGCTAATGACAGTATATTCCTCTAGTTCACACTAGAAAGTTCTAGCCTGACTCGATAGTGTGCATTGACTATATTAGGACCCATTCTAGATTTACAAAGCTAAAGCAACAATCCAAATTGAGGCCGGAGTGTCAACAAAACTAACGAACCTGAGAAATAAGAGACATTCGGTATCCAATGAGCCAAACTGAGACTCAACTCAGAATTACTAAATCAAAGCATTAACCTATATCAGCAGCCGCAACTGTGACTAGATCAATGCATCTGATCCTATTGTGATGGTGTCAAATGAGGCATGCTCCAACTTCCGATGGATCATCAGCTAGATCTATGAAAAGAAATGATCAAGGTCCAACTTCCGATGGATCATCAGCTAGATCTATGAAAAGAAGTGATGTTTATTTGAAGTTCAATATTTGAATTCATATTTTGTTTCAATTCAAAGGTTTGTCAATAATGTTGAGAAATTAGAATTTTCTAAATTTTGAGTTTGTCTAGTTTGGAGTTTTTTTTATGTACTTATGGAGAAAACTGTAGGTTTTCATTCTTATTTTTATTTTTTTTCTTTTTGTTGTTTTATTTTTTTTTAACACGAAATAACAAATGAAATAAAACATGATATAACACATATAATAACCCATATACTTAGCCTTGAATTAAACTTGTGGAAATAACGTCCACGATCAAGATGTTCATGGCTTTCCATCGTTCCAAAAATGTTGGTATCCGTCGACTATGCCTAGCCACATAACCAGGAATCCTCATTGAATGACGTATCATAAAGGATAGCTTCAGAATAGTCTAAAATACATTCGTCAGTTACCAAGGGTTACTTCATTCTAAGGTATTCCCTCTAGTCTAGGGGTATGGGTTTATTGTTATGTATGTCCTAGTCCTTAACACTAAATAGGGTATCTAGCTAACCTAGACTTCTATACTCGAACTAATTTGGGGTAGATGTATGGTCATCAGTTTGGTGTGTAAGCTAACCTGAGGTTTATGTCGAATATACGTAAGTTATGTTCATCTTCTTTATCTTGGTATATTTTAGATGTTTATTTGAAGTTCAATATTTGAATTCACATCTTGTTTCAATTCATGGGTTTGTCAATCATGTTCCCATCTGAATTTTCTAAATTTTGAGTATGTCTTGTTTGGAGTTTTTTTTTATATTTATGGAGAAAACCGAGAGGTTTTCATTATTATTTTTGTTTTATGTATTGTTTAGTTGTTTTGGTTTGATTTTTGAACTTGGAATAACATATGAAATAAAACATTAAATAACACATAAAATAACCCATGTATCCTGTCTTGAATTAGGCTTGGACTAGAGTTAAGTTGAGGTAAGCTAAATTTCCAGCTTATGTTAGCTTAGGATTGAGTTGGGGTATGATATGAATCAATGGGTTTAGGTCTGNGAGGTAAGCTAAATTTTCAGCTTATGTTAGCTTAGGATTGAGTTGGGGTATGATATGAATCAGTGGGTTTAAGTCTAGATTAAACTTGAGCTGGCTTGATTGACGTGGGTTGACTCGGGTTTGGTTTGGGTTGACCCGGGTTAAGCTAGGTTTGGTTTGGGTTGACTCGGGTTAAGCTGGGTTTGGTTTGGGTTGACCTGATTTAAGTTGGGTTGTCCCGGGTTGACTTAAGTTGGATTTGGGTTGACCCGGGTTAAGTTGGGTTGACCCGGATTGAGTTGGGTTAGATTTGTGTTGACTCGCGTTAAGCTGGGTTTGATTTGAGTTAGATTAGACCTAGGTTAGGTCGGGTCTATGTTGGGTCAGGTCTGGGTTGGGTCATGCTTGGGTTAGGTTAAGGTATAGATCAGGTTAAACCTGAGTCGGGTCAGGTCTAAATTGGGCCAAGTCTGGGTTGGGTTGGGTCGGGCCTGGGTTTTGGGTTGGGGATTGGTTTATGTTAGGCTTTTGAGTTAGGGTTTGGGATTTGTTTAGGTTAGGTTTAAGCCTAACTAGGCTAGGTTCAGGTCGACCTGAGTGGAGTCCAGACCTAAGCGTAATCCAAGGCAACTGAGTTGGCTAACTAACCTAACATAGGAACATAAAATAAACATTTTAATTAAATGAGAGGGGAAGAGAGGCTTACCAAAGGAGGTTGATCGGAGGGGATGAGACTTGTTGGAGTTCTCCTTTCCTTTGTGCTTGTGTTGAAGCCTCTGAGCTAGTCGTGAGTATCTGAAAGTCGGAGAATATGACCCGAAGAGTGCCCAAAAACGGCCTATTTTTAAGTTGGAAGGTGGTGGCAGAGCCTCCATGGTCGTCCAATTAGGTTGCGGGTCGACGACCACAATGAATCGAACGGTTGGAAGGGCCACAGATCGTTGTCAGTGAAACGGTGCGACAGTTCGTGCTCTGATCCGTTGATGAAGACCACAGATTGCTGGCATGCCAATAGGAGTGACACACCAAGGCTTGGTCACGCCCAGGGTTGCATGGCCACACGCCCTGGGCGTGATCATGCTGAGAAGCTTTCATTCATGGTCACGCCCATGCTAGGCGTGGCCTCCATGGTCGTCCAATTAGGTTGCGGGTCGACGACCACAATGAATCGAACGGTTGGAAGGGCCACAGATCGTTGTCAGTGAAACGGTGCGACAGTTCGTGCTCTGATCCGTTGATGAAGACCACAGATTGCTGGCATGCCAATAGGAGTGACACACCAAGGCTTGGTCACGCCCAGGGTTGCATGGCCACACGCCCTGGGCGTGATCATGCTGAGAAGCTTTCATTCATGGTCACGCCCATGCTAGGCGTGGCCACATCGAGATATTTCTTGGCATGGTCACGTCCAAGCCTGGGTAACCACGCCAGGCCAAAAATGGGCAATGCATGGTCTGGCCAATGTGGCTGCACCGGACAAGGGAAAATGTTCGTGCAAATCCTATGTGACCAAAAATAAGGTTAACACCGCTGACATTGACAGAGGACTTGGAGGTAATTCTAAAGCCGCTAGAGATTGAAGGAGTACGCCAAGGTGCGAAGTGATCCATAAGAAATTTTCATCCTTCCACCCTGAGGATAATGTGGGGGGG